>JAJOZX010000657.1:1072500-1275942 GCA_023014485.1 Bathynomus jamesi | reverse complement strand
TGTGGAGACATATGTGAGGCTGAGGAGGTAGATGGCTCCTCAGCCTCAATAATGGCAGAAGTAGATGGCTTCTCATCCTGGCTAGTGGCAGAGGGTGTTCCAAAATATTTCAAAAGTGCCCCTGCAAATAGTAAAATAGAACATAACAGACCAATGCATGAATAGGCTAGTACAATTAATTTAACATGTTATTAAGCACAATTTATTAAACTTTTAGAATAGGAAACAAATGAATAATACAACCTCCTTGGTTAATGGCTAATTATATACATAATAGTACACTTCAAATGACTCAGAAAGCTATATCACAAAATAGCAGTGCAATATAGCAGTGAAGAGTAGATGACATAGCTCTATACCTTTATCTTTTGCTCGTTTCTCCTCTTCTTCTTTCCTCTTTTTCTAAACTGAGCACCTGATAGCTTTGACCTCTTCTTATCCATTTGCGGTTATTTGACAGACCTTAGTGGCTTAGTGTGAAGATTCGTTCTGTAATAAATAATATACATTTCACTATTTAACCAAACCCAGAAAAATAACATTACATATGTTAAAGTATGGGCCTTTATTCCCAATAATATTAATCTGGAAGCATTTTGCATTGTTTAGGTCTTTTATGGGAAGGTTTATGGAAAATGCAATAGATGGTTTTTTATTAATAAAAATATATTTATTGATCTTTTATTATTTATTTTATTTTATTTTTTATTTTTATTTATTTCTTTATTTATTTATTCTTATTTTTATTTTTATTTTTTTGCAGGCGCTCATGCCGCCCCTCCACGAATGCCGCCCTGTGCGGCTGCCCATATTGCCCATATGAGGAACCGCCACTGCACTGAGTAAGTAAGTGGTATTGCCTAACCAAAACTATAGGGAGGGGGCAACCAATATTTTGCACTCTGAGGAGAGGTGGGAATAGGGTGGCCATTTCCAAATTTCCAAAAAGGAGGACACTGTGTATATGGCCATACATTAGCAACTTTTATGTATATAACTGAAAGAAATGAATATTCATTTTGGTAACAGTTCAGAATAGGGGCACCACCTCAATTTTTGTTTTTTCCACCAAAACATGCTAAAACCATTGGTTTCCTGTTGTTTAGGATGAATGTGACCATCGCCATTACAGTAAATTATTGTTTGAAGTGATTTCACCCCCCCAACCCCTTCTACAATCTGGGGGGGAACCACCGTGGGAACGGGGGGGTTTTGGGTGGGGGAACACAGCACAAGCAATAATTTACTGTAATAGCGATGGTCAGATTTATCCTAAACAACAGAAAACCAATGATTTTAGCATGTTTTGGAGGAAAAAACATGTGTCATGAAACATCAAAAACCATGAGAAAAACCTAGGTTTCATGGAAAACCTAACCTAACTAACCTAAAAAATATAAAACCCTATACCAATCAATTTGTGATGTGATCTTTATGGGGGCTCAGCCCCCATACCCCCTGAGACCTAAATTATACAAATTGGACACACTACATTTAAAGGGAAAATACCATGCCAGCTCTACTAGCATCACCACACATCCACCACAGACCAAAGCCATTTTCAAACTGAAGTGAATGAATAATACGATAGTAGGATTCAGGGCTGCCACATTTGTTACGTTCGTAACAAATGTGTTACTTTCTATCTTTTTCATACTTTTGGTACGACGTTCAAAAAATTTGTTACGTTTTAGAGTTTTTTATATGCTTTATCGGTTTACCTAAAAATATTTAAAATTATTAGTTTTATAAAGAAATTAGCATATTTAAAACCATTAAATTACAGATGGAAAAAGTGTTAAATAATTTAGATGGCATATACTGTATATTTCTGATTATATATTCTGTACATCGTTCGTTCGCGTATAAATCTCATGAGTCACGACTATACGTTTGAAAACGTTTTTGGTTCTCGGCTTACTGACTCAGTGACTCCCTCACGCTGTCTCAGTCAGAGTCAGTCAGCAGTCTGTCAGTGTTCCAGTTGCAAACTTGTAACAATATTTATCATAGATTGTGTTTGTGAACGCGCTTGCTCTTATTTTGTGGTCATTTTTGAATGCGAATATAATTGAAGCACAAATACCCGAAACGGACAACTGTATGATTTTAACTCAGACACTTAAGGACTATTCTTTTTTTCTCTCGTAAAGGGAAAATAGGCCTTAAATTGCCCTTCAATTAAAACACGGCTTTGTAACTTCGTTCATAGTGTCTGGGAGCCATCTCAAGAGATGGTGAATAAGATGAAGGAAATGAAATGGCGTGTAAAAGAAGATATGGATGAAGCAGCAATATTTTTAAAAAATCAGGTAAATATAATGAACTTTGTTATTTTATAATCAATTTTAAATTTTGTTTAATATTTTGTTACCTTTCTGGCTGATTTGTTACCTTTTGTTTGTCAATTTTGTTACCTTTACCTAAAATCTTGTGGCAACCCTGGTAGGATTACCAACTCAAAATTTCCTAGATTCATACCCAAAAATATGTTTTTTGTAATTTTCTAACGTCGTTTTTTTTACTATGCGACATATGCAATCAACGTATTTTAATGAGAGAAAACTTTGTCTCTATGGTATTTTTTGAAATTTTGCTGAATTAAGTGGCATCCGTATTCTGAACCATTACCTTCATTTTTACTCCTTGGGCAGACTGACTGTCTGACTCAACTCGTCATGAAATTGAAAACAAATGCAGCTTATCAGCAGTGTTGCCAACTACATATAATAAAAATATGTTAATGGTTATTATGGCCTTCAGTACCTACTATTTTAAGTGTACCTGAGGTAATTTATATCATTCTTTTTAGCCAGACCCCAAAAAGTTGGATAAATTAACGTCCGGCTCAAGGTGGCTCCGGATGGAGGACAGAGTGCTCAAAAGGCGGACTGTCCAGCCACCCTAGGTGGGAAAGGATCATTACTTGGACTGCATCAGTTAACTGATTAGTGAGCTGACTTGCTTAGGCCTACCTGAATATAATAACCGATTTTACTCGTAATACTTGAACTTTTCTATTAGTAGATAAATATGCAACTTTGATGAAAGTAATCACTCAAAATACTCTGGCCTTAGTCTTCAAGAATGGCATGAAAATACCATTACTAGCATCAAGCTATTGCTTGATCTAATATAGGAACAAATGAAATCTCACAAACAAGGTCTTTGTGACCACTTTCTGGGTTATGCTGGTAGTAAACAAAGGCCTCTGCAGAGTTGACAGGAGGACATTAAAATACTTATCATATGGTTTTATAATATGTGTTGTTTACAGATAACATATGGTTACTATGACAACCAAAGTAATAGTCTTCATGGATAGCCTTTCGTGTATCGCCAATGTGCCACTGTGTGTGAAATGTGTTGTTCCTGTACAAATAATTAAAACATAAAACCCACAGATTGATAAAACCAAAGACATACTTTTTCAGTCAGAGTAGTAGATTTTTGGAATGATTTGCCATATAATGTGGTAAATAGTAGCTCCTTAGTTAGTTTTAAGAAAAATTTGGACGCTTTCATGAATGAAAGAGACAGTTTGTAGACTGTAGATAGTGTACAGTATATTCTTAGCTTAAATTATGTAGGATACTTTGGTAGTTCTGTAAATAGTTGTAGGTTAATTAGCTGACTTGAGATTGACATTTTGCACAATTTTATTATAAAATGTAGCTCATGACCAGAGCTGGGCAGTATTTAAATACATTTGTATTTAAATACGTATTTAAATACATTTGTGTATTTAGAACTGTATTTATAAATACATTGTTTTCCATGTATTTAAATATAGTATTTAAATACTTTAATGAGTATTTAAATACAATGTATTTAAATACTCAAAATATAAAAATGTAAATACTTTTACTGGTTTAATACACGTTCTGTACTAGCACAGTACGACGCGTCGACAGTGTAGTACAGCATGGTTCATGTTTCAACAGTTTGGGAAAACATCCTCTCATAAAAAGACTGTTCCTCCGCTATAACACGACATTACCATCTTCGGCACCGGTAGAGCGAATATTCTCATTCGCGAGAATCACTTTGACTCCCAAAAAAAACTCTCTTTCAGACAAAACTTTTGAAAGATTGGTTTTGATCCGCAGCAACCGTGAAATAAAAGAGAATTCGTAAGGTGCCTTATGTTTATGTTTACGTCTTATGTTTACGTTTATGTCTCATCTACTCATTAATTGTTACTCATTTTGCAATGATATAATGAGTATAATATGTCACTGGTTGAACATCGTAAGTTCTAAATTCTTTTATTTTTGTTTTGTTCTAAAAAGGGAAATATATAATCGGAAATTAGATTGTACTATTTCTTTATCCTTTATCAAGCATTTTATATTGTTGTTACTCATGAATTAGTGAATGCATATGTTAAAATTTGTATGTATTTAAAATGTATTTACAAATGTATTTAAATACAATTGATGTATTTTGTATTTAGTATCTAAATACATTCGTAAAATGTATTTAGTATTTAGTATTTAAATACATTTCTCCCATGTATTTAGTATTTAGTATTTAAATACATTCAATGTATTTAGTGCCCAGCTCTGCTCATGACTTGGATAACCCTCCAGCGGGGAGGATGTGATTGGAGCGAGTTGGGTCCTTATTCTCAATATTACCTTGGTGATACCCCGATCCGATTTGCTGACTCACATGCTGATTTGGGAGTCATGGTGGATACTACCTTGCGCTTCCACCATCATGTGCGGGGCATAGTGAACAAGGCAGGCGGGCTTGCCTCTAATCTGTTGAGATCGACTGTATGTAGGTTTCCCGAGTTCATGATGACCCTATATATGACTCATGTGAGGCCTCTTCTGGAGTTCTCATCTTGTGTGTGGTTCACGGGGTATACTGGTGACCTTCAAATTCTCGAAGCAGTACAGCGTAGGTGGACCAAGTGCATAGATGGTATGGAAGACCTTGACTATGTCACTCGGCTTAGTAGACTGGGTGTATTCTCAGTAAGGGGGAGACTGTTGAGAGCTGACATGATAAAGTGTTGGAAGCGTTTTCATGTCAGCAATCAGATTCCTTTGGGTGCCCTCCTTGTTCTTGCTTTGCAAGTAGGTACTCGGGGCCATGGTTTAAAACTCGCGCACAGATTTTCTTCCATTGAGTGCAGGAGGCGTTTCTTTGGTAGTAGGTGTGTGGAGCTTTGGAATTCTTTGCCTGAGAATGTGGTGATGTCACCTACATTAAATGGGTTTAAAATGGGACTCCAGAGGGCTCTTGGCTCCAAAATTTTTGAATTTGTATGAGTGCCGGTACTCGTGATCTTGGCACTGCTGTTTTCCTAAATTCTGCTTAGGATACACTTTCCAGCCTTTTCTATACTTTTTATTCTCTCACTTTGTCTAATATTGTTGACTGGCGTACCTGCAGATGTGGGCTCGCTCTGTTCCTCCGTTGAGTGTTCACTCTGGTAGTACCTACCTGTGTCAGACGAGCCAACCAGGTGAGTTAAACAGGTGAGATAGGCCCCAGTGGCTTCATGTTTTCCAAATGAAATGTAATGTAATTCGTAATATTTGACAAGTAGGCTATCGACAGAAATTAAACAGACTTTTAATCTTTCTTACGTATTCAGAGCAGGGGCGTAACTGGAGTAAAAAAAGTTGGGGGGGGGGCGAACACAATTCTATTGTTAGAAGCACTCATTATCTATGGGAGTAATTATAAAAGTTAGGGGGGGGTACAACTTTTATAATTACTCCCATAGATAATGAGTGCTTCTGACGATAGGATTATGTTCGTCGCCCCTCCCCCAACTTTTTTACTCCAGTTACACCCCTGAATCAGAGAGATATAATTAAACTATTCCCTAAAGTTGATGTATTACTATACAAACAATATATTAAAAATAGAGAATATTCATTATTATTGATTGGTGTCTTTATGTTTCATGTATGTGTTTGTTTTGTTTGTATGTTCCAGAGTTCCATCATTATTTAGCATTATGGATATTGGTCAATAAACGTAATAACAAAAAGTGGAATCTTATTTATGACGGAACTATATACAAAACAATAAAGAATCTCAACAGGTCAACATGCTCGTGGTGAAATGTTCTATTGAGGGGTGCACATATGAGACCCCGGCACACTGAGACGCCATTGTAGCAGCACTCCTCACAGCTCACTGCACTGTCCATTCTGTGTCCGTTGCCGGCGCCACGGCCCAAGTGGAGAAGGTGAAGAGACCAACAATATCTTCAGCCGGTACGAGCGAGGAATGTGTTAGAAAATCTAGAAGAGGAAGAACCATTGTTCTCCCAAGGCGATATGATGACTAAGCTGATTGATGCAGCATTGCTTGTATATATTAAGTTAAGGTGTATATATATCCATCTCATAATTGTAAGGTTAGTGAAAAATTCACTTAATAAGAGCTAGCATTTTTGGGCTCTTGTGGCATCAGTGTTTGGGACGCTGGTGGCATCATTTTGGGGGGCTGCGCGTCTTTTCTACTCGTTTGTGGGATGTCGTACGTACAGGGTGTGGTCTTGTAGAGAGCTCTCTTGCAATTCAGTTTGGTTGTTTAGATACAAGATTGTTGCACCGTGCAATAGTCCAGGTTGCGTTGTTGTTGCAAGGTTGAGAAAGAAGACCATAAATAGTACCCTTTTTGTTTACATTAAAATTCATGTAACAAAGGTCTAAAGTAGGCCCGCATCGAGTCAGCAACCCTGAGGTTACCCTGAGGTAGGACCTAATAGGATCTCAAATCCATAAGTTTTAATTTAGCTTAACTTGGGCTTCAGATAGAACTGGGCCTTTAGAATTTGGCCGTTCACGGCTCAGCTGGGATTTTGAACCCAACAAATAAATAAAATAACATGGTCCTTCAGAACTGGATTCTACCCCAAGACTGAGTCAGTGACTATTTTTCGGCAAAGTTCTGATTGTGCAAATTGTAGCCCAAGTTAGGCCTAGACGGGTTGAGTATTATTGAATTAAGGTCCCAGGGTAGAAAGTTTGGTAGCCCAATTGCGAAACTTGGCCAGTCGTCTGTCGTTGTTTTGGCCTACATTTTACTGGTTTGGTTAATTTTGGGTTATTATTGAATTAAGGTCCCAGGGTAGAAAGTTTGGTTGCCCAATTGCGAAACTTGGCCAGTCGTCTGTCGTTGTTTTGGCCTACATTTTACCGGTTCGGTTAATTTTGGGTTATTATTGAATTAAGGTCCCAGGGTAGAAAGTTTGGTTGCCCAATTGCGAAACTTGGCCACTTGTCTGTCGTTGTTTTTGGCCTACATTTACCAGTTTGGTTAATTTGGTTTATTATTCGTAGGCGAAGGTTGCAGACCAGTGCGCCAGTTACTTGGGTGGAAAAATTGGTATTCCATACTGGTGTTGGTTAGTACCCCACCTAGCAATTCAGTTTATTTGAAAGTAAAATTTACGTTTGATCAGTTCGGTTAAGTATTTCTGCCAATTCAGCTTATTTGGCATTGAGCCCAATTGTTGTTTGCATTGAAGATGAGTGCATCTGAATTGAACAAATTTATAAAAAGGAGAAGCGCCTACAAAGGTCTAATTACAAAGGTCATTGCCACTATAGATTCTGCCATAGAGCAAGAGGATTTACGCTTAGTGACTGCGCAGCTTTCCATATTAGAAACTAAAAAGGTTGCTCTAAGTGAGGTAAATGTTAAAATTGAGGCTCTTATAGAAGAGGATGAAATAAAAATAACATAATTTACTTTGAAGAGATTATTGATGATATAATTAACGTAGGCCTCCGAGCAAAAGAGTTTAGTAGCTCAGTACAGTTAGAGACCAGGTCTGATAATGAAACACAACATTCAACAAATGATGGTTGTGAAGTTAAGGTTAACAGATCTGTAGTTCAATTACCGAGGCTTGTACTCAAAACATTTTCTGGGAGTATACAGGAATGGCAAGGATGGGCAGACAGTTTTCAATCAGCAGTTCATTCTAGTCAAGTGTTAAGTGCCGTGGAGAAGTTTAATTATTTGCGGTCCCTCTTGGAAGGGAGGCAGCAAAGACTATAGCAGGATTAGCATTAACAGAGGCTAATTATAATGTGGCTTGGGATATATTAAAGAAACGGTTTGGTAAGCCAGAGATCTTAATTAAAAGCCACCTCCGTGCACTTTTAGCTATACCTCCTGTTAATAATCCTAATAGTGTCAAGGAGTTACGGCAGTTATATGATGAATTTGAAATTAGAACTAGGTCCCTGGACAACTTGGGTGTAGGAATGGAAAAGTATGGTATAATGTTGGTTCCTACACTGGAGTCTAAATTGCCTAGCTCAATTTTGCTTGAATTAAGTAGGGGACACTCTGCAGAACATGTGTACATCCCCCTTCAGCAGATGTTAAGTCTTTTAGGCACAGAATTAGCAAGACGAGAGGGAGTTGAGTTTGCACAGTGGGATGGTAAACAAGGGGACAAAGGCAGGCACAGCACCAAAGTTTCCACAAAAAGGAATAGCCCAGGTACAGTGTCAGCTCTACATGCCTCCTCTGAGAATAAATTAAAGGGAATCAAGGAATGCATATTTTGCGAAGGCAACCACAAGTCATATAAATGTGAGGTGGCTGAGGCCTTACCCTTTGAGGAGAGAAAGGACAGGGTAACTAAGTCCACAGCATGTTTTAAATGTTTTTTGAAAGGTCATAGAGCAAGGTTTTGTAAGTTTAAAATTTTGTGCAAAAAATGTCATGGTAGGCATCAGCCATTATTGTGTGAAAACACTCTTAGTAGGCCTACCCCAGAAGTAGAGACATCAGTGGCACATGCCACTGCTATGCAAGGGAGTAAAAGTAAAGGGGGATTATTGCAAACAACTGCAGCCTTATTAATTGGGAATGAGGGAGAAGCTACTGTAAGAGTGTTGTTTGATAGTGGTAGCCAGTGTAGTTTTATTAAGACCAGAATTTCCAGAAAATTGAAGTTTAAAGAACTTAAGAGGGAAAATTTAAGAATTTCTGGGTTTGGGGGTCCGTTCAAAACCGAACCAAATTTAAGAAGGTAGAAGTTCTGGTTAAAGGGTTGTTACCGCAAAGTCCCACTATCAAGGTCCAAGCTGTAGAGATTGAGGAACTTTGTACTCCAGTCACTACTTGTTTAGATATGGCATGTGTCCAAGAATTGCAAGTTAAAGGAATTAATTTGGGCAATAATAAGTTTGAGGGAACAGAAGATATTAGTCTTTTGATTGGAGCTGACTATTATTGGGACTTCATCACTAGTAATATTGTCCGTACATCTCAAGGCCCGGTAGCTATTGAAAGTAAGCTAGGCTGGATGCTACATGGTAGTTATTGCAATGAAATGGAAGTTAAGGCTCTTTTTGTTAAGATTGAGGAGAACAGCCATGGCCTGGAAAGGCATTTGAAAGCGTTTTGGGAACTTGAATCTATTGGCATAAAGGACAACCAGGCAAGTACAGTGAACAATGATGTTTTAGACTTAGAGCAATTTGAAAAAGGGATTGGGTTTAGAGATGGTTGCTATGAAGTTGGCCTACCATGGAAGGATTCTTGCAAACCCGGTTCAAACCTTCAGCTAGCTAATCGGAGGTTGGAGACTTCATTGTACAGGCTAAGAAAAAATGAGGAGTTGTTAATTGAATACGATGAGGCCATCCTAAGTTATGTAAGGGAGGGCTATGCTGAAAGGGTGCAAGGTGAGCTGGTGAGCCAGGAGGCACATTATCTGCCACACCATGCAGTGGTACGGCGAGACAAAACTACCACCAAACTGAGGGTAGTTTTTGATGGCTCAGCCAAGGACAAAGGTGGTGTGTCCTTGAATGACTGTTTGGATGCTGGGCCAAATTTAAATGCAGATTTATTTTCCTTGTTACTGAGATTCAGGTTTGGTAGAGTAGCATTGACTGCAGATGTGAAGCAAGCCTTTTTGCGGATAAAGTTAAAACCAGAGGACAGAGATGCAGTAAGGTATCTGTGGGTGGATACGAAAGACTTGTTGGAAAATGAACCTAAGGTTCAAGCATATAGAATGAAGTCAGTGTTGTTTGGCCTCAGCTCTAGTCCATTTCTGTTGGCAGCTACTATGCAGTACCATTTTAAGAAATATTCTGAAGTCTATCCTAACACTATTGAACACATAAGGAAAAATTTTTATGTTGATGATTTGCTGTGTTCCGTGGATAATACAGAAATGGCTAAACAGATATTCATGGAGGCTAGAGCTATAATGAGGGAGGCTGGCATGGAGCTTAGAAAATGGCAGACCAATCATTCGCAATTACAAGAGTTTATGAGTCATTCCTCTGTAGTACCTGATGCAGCAGAAAGTATTGAGGATTCTGGTATTAAGGAGTTGTGGGCAATAGATGCAAAGGTGCTAGGCATTGTTTGGCAGCAAGATGATGATTTGTTTACCTTCAATGGGAAATCTTTAGAAGAGCTGGCTGAGAATGAGACAAGGTGGACAAAACGTACAGCTCTTAGTTTGGCTTCAAAGGTCTTTGATCCTCTTGGATTCCTGGCTCCATTTGTGATAAAGTCAAAAATTTGGTTTCAGAGCCTCTGGGAAATTGGACTTGGTTGGGACCAAGAGTTATCTGATCATATGGTGGTAAAGTGGAAATATTGGTTCAAAGAATTGGCACATCTTGGAGACATTGAAATCCCAAGATGGTACTTTGGAGAGTTGAACAATAGTCCAGACAATTTGGAGCTGCACATCTTTTGTGATGCAAGTGAGGAAGCCTATGCAACTTGTATTTATATAAGAGGCGCATTGCAAGAGGAAGTAAGTTGCAGGTTGGTTGCTGCAAAGAGTAGAGTAGCACCTTTGAAAAGGCTTTCTGTTCCAAGGTTGGAATTGATGGGTGCCGTTATTGCTAGTCGGCTTGCAATTACAGTGCGAAAGTCTTTGGCCCTCTATGAAATTCCAAGCTATTATTGGACAGACTCCACTATAGTTTGGCACTGGTTAAGAAGTCAGGCAAGGAAATGGAAACCATTTGTTGCCAATAGGGTGGAGGAAATTCAAGCGCACACAGATCCCAAGCAATGGAAGCATTGTCCAGGCATCCAAAACCCCGCTGATTTACCAACACGAGGAATTTCAGTGAAAGATCTTTCACAGTCAAGTTTGTGGTGGAATGGGCCAGAGTGGCTAAAACTTGGAAGTGAAAACTGGCCTTCTAATCAGCCTATTGTAGGAGAATGCCAGGCTGAAGAAGCATGGGTGAGTGAGGTGAGAAAATGCGCTGTGAACAGTTGTCAAGTTATGCAGCAGGACCCCATATTGAGGCTTGAGGACATTAGCAATCTGAAAAGATTGTTAAGAGTGACAGCATGGGTATATAGATTTACCAACAACATTAAGGATTTATTGAGAGTAGGAGGTAGACTACAGTTTTCTGGGCTTCCAGAGGAGAAAAGACATCCAATCTTGCTACCTTCTGGGGGGCACTTTGTGGACCTTTTGATCCTGGATACTCATCATAAGCTGTTACATGTGGGGGTTAGAGAAGTGATAATAGAGATTAGACAACAATTTTGGATTCCCAAAATTAGACAAGTAGTAAAAAAGGTCGCATAAATGTGTGGTTTGCAAGCGTTGGAGTGCAAAGCCTTATTATGAAAAGGTGGCTCCACTTCCAAGAGAACGGTGTGTCTATACTGCCCCATTTGATGTAGTGGGAGTAGACTTTGCAGGGCCAGTCTATGTGTATGAGCGAGGGGAGTCTAACAAAGGTTATACATGTCTTTTCACCTGTGCTACCACCAGAGCAATCCATTTGGAGTTGGTAAGCAACTTAAGTAGTGATGTATTTCTTTTGGCCTTTAAAAGGTTTGTGAACAGAAGGGGTTTCCCAAATAAAATCATATCGGATAATGCAAAAACCTTCAAAAAGGCTGCAAAGGAACTCCAAGAAATTTGGTCCTTGCTAAAAGAGGAAGGATTCCAATCCTACTTTTCACACTAAGGGGTACAGTGGGAGTTTATTGTTGAGAGAGCACCATGGTGGGGAGGATTTTGGGAAAGGCTAGTGAGAAGTGTAAAGTGTCCATTAAAGAAACTTTTAGCTAATGCTCATTTGAGCAAAGAAGAATTCTGCACTGTTTTATGTGAAGTAAAGCAATGGTGAACAGTAGGCCTATCACTTTTGTTTACAACAGTATGCAGGATGCAGAGCCATTGACACCAAATCATTTTTTTTGTGGTAAACGATTAACATCAAGCCCCAGTGTGCCAGAAGACTTGCAGCCTATCCAGAGCACTCAAGGAGAGTTAACCAGACGGTTCAGGTACCTTGAAGAGCTACAAGATCAGTTATGGAAGAGGTGGCAGATGGAATACTTGCCAGAACTCAATTATTACCCATCAGGCAAGGTAAAGGGCTCCAATGCAAATTGTATCAAGGTGGGAGACGTGGTAATGATTGGGGATAAAAGACCAAGGCAATGCTGGAAGCTTGGCATAATTGAAGAGTTGTTTGTTGGCAAAGACAATTTAGTTAGGTCTGCACTGGTAAAGACTTCAGGAGGAAAGTTAAAGAGACCTATACAAAAACTCTATGCTTTAGAAATCAGCAAAAACACAGATAGTCAAGATGAAACATTTGAGTTACAGCCTCATGGAGAAGGCTTGGCTAACCTTGCGGAAGGTAACGACAACAATGCCTCTTCGGTGGGGAGTGTTAGAAAATCTAGAAGAGGAAGAACCATTGTTGTCCCAAGGCGATATGATGACTAAGCTGATTGATGCAGCATTGCTTGTATACAGGGTGGGCCGTAAGTTTCCATACATAGGAAAAATAAACATTTTTTTTATGGACAACCATTTTTATTTATATAATATGCTCTACATGGTTGCCATTGTTTTGAAAACACATTTCAATACGTGTTCCCCACTGTTGATGAACACGCATTAGCACAGTTGACGTTATGCTTGTAATGGCGTTGGTGATACGTTCCTTTAGATGATTTATGTCTCGTATCTTTTCCTGATACACCATGGCCTTCAAGTGCCCCCAAAGATAGAAATCAAGGGGGGTGAGATCTGGGGATCTGGGAGGCCACTCCACAGGATCACGCCGACCAATCCAAGCATCCGGAAACTGCTGATCCAAATACCGACGCACGTGAAGACCATAATTTAAATTTTCCTATGTATGGAAACTTACGGCCCACCCTGTATATTAAGTTAAGGTGTATATATATCCATAATTGTAAGGTTAGTGAAAAATTCACTTAATAAGAGCTAGCATTTTTGGGCTCTTGTGGCATCAGTGTTTGGGACGCTGGTGGCATCATTTTGGGGGGCTGCGCGTCTTTTCTACTCGTTTGTGGGATGTCGTACGTACAGGGTGTGGTCTTGTAGAGAGCTCTCTTGCAATTCAGTTTGGTTGTTTAGATACAAGATTGTTGCACCGTGCAATAGTCCAGGTTGCGTTGTTGTTGCAAGGTTGAGAAAGAAGACCATAAATAGTACCCTTTTTGTTTACATTAAAATTCATGTAACAAAGGTCTAAAGTAGGCCCGCATCGAGTCAGCAACCCTGAGGTTACCCTGAGGTAGGACCTAATAGGATCTCAAATCCGTAAGTTTTAATTTAGCTTAACTTGGGCTTCAGATAGAACTGGGCCTTTAGAATTTGGCCGTTCACGGCTCAGCTGGGATTTTGAACCCAACAAATAAATAAAATAACAGAATGGTCATACTTCACATCGCGATGGATGGACTATGTGGATGCCACCAAAATCACGGGTCGCAACAAAGTGGTGCAGCTACTGGAGTGCTGCGATGAACTCCTTCGCAAAGACCTCACACGATCAGTCGGTGGTAGCCTGACAGGGAGAAGTGAAAGTGAGGTGCTCGCAGCCATAAAGAAACTCGCAGTCAGAGAAGAGAGCACCATGGATGCTAGACTGGCGCTGCACAACTGCACAACATGCGCCAAGACCGTGACGAAACCGTACGTTCATTCGGCGCCCGACTCCGTGGCCAGGCAGAGGTGTGCAAGTACATTACCAAATGCTCGAGCTGCGATGCGGACGTGAACTACACGGAGGCCATCTTGCGCGACGTCCTGACCCGCGGCATTGAGGACCCCGAGATTCAACTGGACCTACTCGGCAACACGAGCCAGAACATCACATTAAAGCAGGTCTTCCAGTTCGTCGAGGCCAAAGAATCCGGCAAGCGCTCAGCATCACGTCTCGACTCTTAGGGCGTCGAGGCTGCTAACAGCGCCTACAGACGGAACAAGAAGGACGCTCTGAAGGAGATGACAGTCGGCAAACATGAGGTGTGCTCATATTGCGGCAGGAAAGGGCATGGTAAAAGTGCCCCAGGCAGGGTCCGAAAGAAAGACTGCCCAGCCTATGGCCACACATGCAGCCACTGCAATCGTGAGAACCACTTTGAAGCAGTGTGTAGGAGAAAGCACAACCCATCAAGAGTCGAGATAGTAGCGAATTCACATGCAATATGCGAAGGTGCTGTATTCGAGGCCCTCTGCTCGATTTCCACAACTGGCCGACGCCGCATCAGGAGAGTCGTCGCCCTTGACCATCATCTTTATCATCACCTTTCCGACACATGGATTAAGCAAGCCTCCAAACCCCAGCGATTCATAAACCTCACAGTGACAGCCGTCAATGAAGATTACGCTGCATTCGGATTCGAGCTAAAGGCCGCGCCCAAGATTGCTACACTCGGTGCGATGGCTGACACCGGCTGCCAGAGCTATCTGGCAGGCATCAAAGTCATCCACCGCATAGGCCTCAAACAAGCCGACCTTATTCCCGTCACGATGAGAATGCACGCCGCCAAGAACGGATGCATCAAAATACTCGGCGCCGTCATCCTGCGACTCTCTGGAAAGGACAAAACCGGCAAAGTGGTAACAACTCGTCAACTCACCTATGTCACGGACAACTCCGACAAGCTGTTCCTCAGCAAGGAGGCATGCATCGCGCTCGGTATGATCACCGACAACTTCCCGATGATCGGTGAGACGTCTTCGCATCGACTCGAGGCAACCTCGACAGCCGACACCGCGAGCGATGAGGTGCCGGCGAGAGATAGTGCTATCAGCAGCGAGAGCGGTCAGACCAGCACATGCGACTGCCCGATACGTCAAACACTGCCCCGGCCGCCATCACAACTACCGTTCCTGGCGACTGAGAAGAACCGCGACAGACTGCGGCAGTACTTGGTCGAATAGTACAAGTCAAGCACATTTAACACATTTGCGCATCAGCCGTTGCCAATGATGGAGGGGCCTCCATTGAAACTTATGGTGGACCCTCTAGCTGACCCGGTGGCATATCACACCCCGGTACCCGTCCCTCTTCATTGGCAAGATGACGTCAAGCGTGGACTCGACCAAGACGTGAAATTGGGCGTAATGGAACCAGTGCCAGTCGGCAAACCGGTGACATGGTGTCACCGGATGGTGGTGTGCGCCAAGAAGAACGGGAAGTCACGCCGCACGGTCGACTTCCAGCCCATGAACATACATGCCACCCGCACCCGCGAGACACACCATACTCAGTCACCGTTTCACCAGGCACGGTCGGTGCCCCATGGCAAGAAGAAGACCGTGTTCGATGCCTGGAACGGATACCACAGCGTGCCCCTCCGCGAGGAAGACCGTCACCTGACTACCTTCATCACTCCATGGGGCAGGCACAGGTATCGCACTGCGCCCCAGGGCTATATCGCCTCTGGTGATGGCTATTCGAGACGTTACGACGAAATAGTATCCGACGTTCCAAACAAACCAAGTGTATCGACGATACGCTGCTCTGGTCGGACGACCTGAAACAAAGTTTCTTCCACGCAGTCAACTGACTTGACATCTGCGGCAGACACGGCATCACACTGAACCCTGAGAAGTTTGTATTTGGACAAGACACTGTGGAGTTTGCTGGCTTCGAAATCACACTCGACAGAGTACGACCCTGCGAGAAGTATCTGCAGGCCATCCGTGACTTTCCTACACCAAAGAACATAACCGACATTCGCTCATGGTTTGGGCTAATTAACCAGGTGGCGTATGCTTTCGCTATGGCGAAGAGAATGATACCTTTTCGCCAACTCTTGAAGCCCGGCACACCCTTCCGATGGGATGATCAACTCAACATTCTGTTTGAAGAGTCGAAGGTGGTGATCATCAGTGAGATCGAGGATGATGTAAGTATATTTGACAAAACAAAGCCGATCTGTCTTGCGACCGATTGGTCGAAGTCAGGGATCGGATTCTGACTATCCCAGAAGCACTGTGAATATCCTGGTGCTGAACCCGTTTGCTGCCGCACTGGTTGGATGGTCATCCTCGTTGGCAGTCGCTTCACCCACCCCGCCGAGTCACGCTACGTGCCGATCGAGGGGGAGGCTCTGGCAGTCGCTGACGCACTGGACAAGGCCAGGTACTTCGTCCTCGGCTGCGATGACCTCATCATCGCTGTTGACCACAAACCGCTGCTGAAGGTGTTTGGCGACAGGTCGCTGGAAGACTTACCGAATGCTCGACTGAGAAATCTGAATGAGAAGACTCTCCGCTACAGATTTCGCATGATCCATTTACCTGGTGCGAGGCATCGCGCTGCTGACGCTACGTCCCGCCATCCCACCGGCGACCGCCAACCTGAGAAGATGCTCCTGCCAGACGACATCTCCACTAGTATCCAAGGCGCTGTTGCTGATGATGACCTACCGTCGGCATCTGCTCTGCGCCACTCATTCTTAGCTGGCATACGCAGTACGCACAAAGGGAACGGCTGCGTACAACGACGAAGCCCTCGATGACGAGGTTATGGTCTCCGCGATCTCAGCTCTGAACACACTGCAGTTCGTTACCTGGGACCGGGTAAGAATGGCGACGAGCAGCGACCAACACATGACAGAGCTCGTCTCGATAATCGAGTCTGGCATGCCTGACTTCCGTCACGAGCTCCCACCCCCACTCAGAGAATAATACTAATTCCGAGAGGACCTGTACAGTAGGGCGGCTCGTTTTTACACTTTTTTCGATATTTGATTGGGGGTAGTGCGGAAAAGTTGCGATTTGGAGAGAAAATAAAGTGTGTAAAATTTTTTTGATCTACGTCATTACCTTCCGGTGGCGGCGAGTCCTTAAAAATCGAAAAATAGGCCTAAAAACACACAATTTTTATATAATTTTATATAATTTTTATATAATGTTCATTGTTCAATGACTGCTATTAATTTATTCAAGCCTATAATAGTGTTCTCAGGGTTGTTTGCACAGAAATATACCGGAATTAACATTTGTATAACATCTTGTTAAAACTTGCTTTAAATCAATATTTTGGATATTTTAACGGCTAAGACGCCACCGGAAGTTATTAACAGATTGTGCTGAAATTTTTATTGTTTATTTTGTAAGTCTTTAAAACCATTTTCAAATCTACCCCGTTAGGCCTATTTTTCGATTTTTAAGGACTCGCCACCACCGGAAGGTATTGACGTAGATCAAAAAAATTTTACACACTTTATTTTCTCTCCAAACAAATCGCAACTTTTCCGCACTACCCCCAATCAAATATCGAAAAAAGTGTAAAAACGAGCCGCCCTACTGTACAGTCTAGGCCGGGTCGAAAAATTAAATTTGTGAATTTCCACATGCCTGTGTCCAAGAAATTTGTAGATGCACTATAAATGCTCAGCAATTATTAAAAAAACTAAATTGATCAAGTTTTAGATGTTCCGCAAGTCCTCTGAAGATTGCAAGTAAAACGTAAACCATTACAAAAACCTTTAAAACTTCTAAAACTTTATTTAAATACGTAAACTTTATTAATTATTTGGCAATTATGATTTTTTATTAAGATTTTCTTGTATTTTTTTGTATTCTTGTTGCTATTAAGTTTTTTCTTGACTGTGTTTCGTCCAGAATATATATAATTTATATATACAATTTTTCTTTTCAGAATTGATTATTTGAATAGTTAAATACGCGTTGTTACACTAACAGAGTGACTTTCCCAAATTGTCCGAAATGGCTGAGGCCGTAAAAGTGAAAGCAACTGTTGAAAAAATCATGAGTCCAGCTGTTTCCCTTTTTGGGAAAGCTGAGCTGAGTGGAAATCAACTTCCCCCTTATGAAGACGTTTTAAAAGAATATTTACAAACAAGATATCTCTTACTTATAGCTAGTGAGGGGAAAAAAGAGCCAAATGTTAATGATGTGGCAAGAATAGTTACATCAAAGGTAAAAGAGATCTGGAAAAGCGCATCAATTCCAGCAATATCAGAACAGCAAATATTAGCCAGAGTAAAGGATTGTCATGAAAAATCTAAAAATATGATGAAGACTGGTAGAAAAAGGAAAGATTTTTAATCTAAACTGACCGCGTTCAAATAAAAAAATCAAAGGCTTTTTGATATTGCTGCCTGCAAATGCCATGATCTGTTTTCTTGCACTTGTGAAAAAGAGCTAAAAGTTTCTGCCATGGAACGTTCTTTCCTAATTGACCAAAGAGGTGCACGAAAAATGGCAATAGGCAGTATTGATTTACAGACAACGAAAAAACTGCAAATAAGATCTGAGCGTAAAGAACAAGAAAGAGCACGATTTTCTAAAAACATTGAAGATGGAGATATCAATAACCCATCCACTTCCAGGGAAGAGCCGGCGGACTGGGATAACTTTCATACAATTCCTGATTCTGACACATCAATAGATACAGATAGAGAGCGTGATGATGATGATCACATTGAGGAAGGTATAAAGAAATCAGGTGAAGCACATAAGCTCACTCGCAAATTGCCTTCATTAGCAAAAACTTGTGACCGATTCGGAATATCAGACAGAGCTGGTGCAGCCGTTGCCTCTGCTGTTCTGGAAGATTTTGGTCTCATTACCTCTGAAGATTATTATAATGTTGTAGATAAGAATAAGGTGAGACGGCAGAGAAAGAAGATCAGAGAGGAGTTGAGTTAATCAAGTGAAGAAAGTATAGAAACATTGTATTTTGATGGAATAAAGGACTTAACTAAAGCAAATATCTGTAAGGATGGGAGGTACTACAGTACAACAATTACTGAGGAACACATCACGCTTATAGCTGAACCAGAATCAAAATATTTTGGGCACTTCACTCCTGTGACTGGAAATTCAACTAACATTTCTAAGGGAATGATAAAGTTTCTTAACAGTAACAATATTAAGGTAGACAATCTGAAGGTCATTGGATGTGATGGAACCAATGTAAACACTGGCATACATAATGGAGTTATCAGGCAACTAAAGGTACACTACAATACTCCTTTTCATTGGTTCGTGTGTTTGCTGCATACCAATGAGCTACCTCTCCGCTATTTCTTTAATCATTTGGATGGTAAAACCAAAGGACCAAAAACCCTTGCTGGAAATGTTGGCAAAAGTCTTACTGCGTGCGAAAAGATGCCAGTTCTCAAGTTTGAAGCAATCAAATCAAGTAATATGCCTTCTATTCCGGGGGATCTCGATCTAAGCCAAAATCAAAAGTATCTCGTGGAAATTTGTAATGCAGTCATGGAAGGCCAATGTTCCAAAAACCTTGAAAACCGCAACCCAGGTTCTTTGAACCATGCCAGATGGCTTACGACAGCCAACAGGATAGTTAGACTTTATGTTGCGACCAAAAAGCCGTCAGAAAACTTGAAAACTCTGACCGAATTCATTGTTCGCGTTTATGCCCCAACGTGGTTTAATATAAAGCGAAATCCTTACTATTACCAGGGACCAATGCACCTCTGGTTTATGATATCTAGTTCAAGATACCTATCTGATGAGCTTAAGGCAGTCATTGATCCTGTTATTGAAAGGGGGGCATATTTTGCTCACCCAGAAACTTTAATGGTCTCGATGTTATTTGATGAAAGGCAAGTGATGATAGAGTTAGCTTTCCGGCGCATTCTCTTAGCCAGGGAAAGTGTGTCCTCGGGTTTTAGAGAATTTAGACGGCCTAAAATTAATTTCTTGGCAAGAGACTACACAGATTTAATTCGATTTGGAGACTACCCAAGACATGAACCACCTCTGACAAAAAGTTGACAAATACCCAGTTAGAGCTTATCGTAAGGGGTGATGAAACTAACCCTCTATTGAAAAAGTACCCATGTCATTCACAAGCTGTGGAAAGACATATCAAACTTGTAACAGAAGCATCAGCTTCTGTCTGTGGCCAGGAAAGTAGAGATGGTTTTATAAAGGCAAGAATTGCTTCAAGATCAAACATGCCTACATTTGAGTCAAAATGCGAATACAAATGTCAATAAACTACATGTAAAAACTAATGGAAGGGAGGTTGGGCTGGGCATGGTGTGGAATTCGGCCTACAGCCACCTCCTCGTGGTGAATTCTGGGTGATTTGCCTTGTAAACTATCATGGCAAGTCAGCAAAGCGCTGTAGTTTACCATATGGAGTATCGGAAAAAAATCACCAAAACTTTAAGTGACGTGTGGAACCTCAAAATATTTATATAAAAGCTTGAAACTTTGTCATGATACTTCCTATGTAGGTACACAAACTTTCGTAATACAGGATAAATTAAACTTCCCCAAAAAAGTTTTTCAAGCAAAAACGACCCGGCCTACTGTACACGGTGGACGGCGTCGTCGTATTCAAAAACCGTGTTGTGATCCCTCTCTCTCTCCGGCAGGATGTACTGAACGCGCTCCACGCAGCCCACCAGGGCGTATGGTCGATGGTCGCGAGGGCTGAGGTGTCCGTGTTCTGGCCCGGCATCATTCCTGCTATCACTACCCTCAGGAACAGTTGCAACCCTTGCAACCGCATGGCACCTTCGCAGCCCAGTGCTCCTCCAATTCCTCCGGTGTCCCCCGTCTACCCTTTCCAGTGCATCTGTGCCGATTATTTCCACTATAAAGGTACCAACTACCTGGTGATCGTCGACAGGTACTCAAACTGGCCGTTTGTGGAGAGGACCACGGATGGCGCCAGAGGTCTCATCAACAGCCTGCGCAGGGTGTTCGTGACTTATGGCATCTGCGACGAACTGTCATCTGACGGCGGCCCTGAGTTCACATCGACGGCTACTCGTCACTTCCTGGAGAACTGGGGCGTACACCACCGTCTGGCTTCCTCCCTCGCCGCCAACGTCCCGAGCCAGGTGTCGTGTGGCTTGTACCTGCCGGGCACGATCGGGATGAAATCTTTGATCGGACGGCCGAACACATACATAGCGGGAGACAGCTTGGTATCTTTGTCAGGCGTGTTGCGGTACTGTAGCATGGCTCGCTGAAAAGCGTCTGTATCGAGCTCACCGTTCGGTCCTGTGTTGTCTGTGATCAGTCGTTTCGCTGTCTTCACGCCAACTTAGCGTCGCTGACTACGAATCCATCGGCCCCGGGATCGAGACCCGGTGACGGCAGACGGCGCGCAGCAAAACCTAGCTGTTCATCCTTCCACACAAAGAAAGCGGTTGGTAGATAAATAGGTACCATGGGTAGCTTAGTGGTTAAGACGCTGGGCTGGTGGTGGGGCGTGGTTCGGATTCCACGTTAAACTGTAGGTCTAAGGTGGAGTGAAACGCTTGACCTTTGTCAGAATGAACAATTCGGGCGGAAGCAAACCAAAGGTTACCAAAAGTACATATATAATTTGTTTAACCTGTAACCATTTTCGGAGGATTTTTTAAATGGTTCTACTCTTCATTTTTGTCATTAAAATTAAAACCTTATTTCACATTCCAGGAACCCTTGCAATGAGCTGATCCCATAATCCATTATTCAATTAAACATTTCCGGTTCATTTGTCGCTGCTCTGTCGTATGATCATTCAGGGCAAAAACGTTTGGCAGCATTTATGATTGGGTACAGAATACTCTGTCCTTCTTAGGTATGCTCTTTCTTCCAAAAAGTAAGAAGCATTCCTCACCTTTACCGACTCCCATTCAGAGCTGGGCACTAAATACATTGAATGTATTTAAATACTAAATACTAAATACATGGAGAATGTATTTAAATACTAAATACTAAATACATTTTACGAATGTATTTAGATACTAAATACAAAATACATCAATTGTATTTAAATACATTTGTAAATACATTTTAAAAATACAAATTTTAAACATAGCATTCACTAATTCATGAGTAAACAACAATATAAAATGCTTGTAAAGGATAAAGAAATAGTACAATCTAATTTCCGATTATATATTTCCCTTTTTAGAACAAAACAAAAATAAAGAATTTAGAACTTACGATGTTCAACCAGTGACATATTATACTCATTATATCATTGCAAAATGAGTAACAATTAATGAGTAGATGAGACATAAACGTAAACATAAGACGTAAACATAAACATAAGGCACCTTACGAATTCTCTTTTATTTCACGGTTGCTGCGGATCAAAACCATCTTTCAAAGTTTTGTCTGAAAGAGAGTTTCTTTTGGGAGTCAAAGTGATTCTCGCGAATGAGAATATTCGCTCTACCGGTGCCGAAGATGGTAATGTCGTGTTATAGCGGAGGAACAGTCTTTTTATGAGAGGATGTTTTCCCAAACTGTTGAAACATGAACCATGCTGTACTACACTGTCGACGCGTCGTACTGTGCTAGTACAGAACGTGTATTAAACCAGTAAAAGTATTTACATTTTATATTTTGAGTATTTAAATACATTGTATTTAAATACTCATTAAAGTATTTAAATACTATATTTAAATACATGGAAAACAATGTATTTATAAATACAGTTCTAAATACACAAATGTATTTAAATACGTATTTAAATACAAATGTATTTAAATACTGCCCAGCTCTGCTCCCATTGATATATGATAAAAAAGGGAACACATATATACAGTATATATGTATATCTGTGTGTGTGTGTGTGTGTGTGTGTGTGTGTGTGTGTGTGTGTTGTGAACACTTCCTTTTATTTAAACATAGATAGCTGATACTTCTTATAGTCATCGATGTCGAACCCTTTTCTCATTTTAAGTAGTTAACCTTTATTTTAATATTCCTCTGCAGTTACTGTATTTCAGAATTTAATTAATAACTCATTTTAGAACGATACGATTCGATTTTTTATGAATTTAAAATGCACGAAAGATGAAACGGCCTCACTGAATTTGGAAAATCATCTCCCCTAAAAGAAGGTGGTCCATGAATTTGAAGTTTTAAGGGTATTACTCTTTTTTATATTGATTATGAGAAACCTGTATACGTATGAATCTAATTAAAGATTTGAAGTCGGGGGTATAATTTCCATGCATTGCGTGTAAAACACTGATTTGAGTCAAGATCGGAGCTATCATGTATATCCATAGATTAAAATAACGAGATTGTTTTCGAGAGTAAAAAATGCAGTAATTTTGTTAATAAATTTTGAGGGAATTATGAACCAGCAGAGGAAGTTAAAGAATGAAAGAAACCAATTTTGTTCATTAAATTACCATTTTTATTGTGATCATGATCATTTTACCCAAAACACGGATATTATTTTTACTCGATTATAATTAACACAAAGTTCAAGAAAAATGAAAGGAATAAAAAGTGATTACAAAAAACTTCACTTTTTTACGTGAAGGTCAAAATATGAGAATAAAAACCCACTCTAATAGACAGAGTTTATTTCCACGACAGTGGAAATAAACTCTGTCTATTAGAGTGGGTTTTTATTCTCAAAAAGTGATTAATTGATCTTTTGTACTGCTGCACCAATAATTAATTAACAGATAATTCCATTTCATTTCCAATATTTAGACCTCTCAAGCCAGTTTCGACAATCGCAGCATTGCGGAAAGGGCGTACAATAGGGGGTTGTGCAGCATGGTTCCGCTCTTTTGTTTAACTTCTGAGTTCTAGGAACCATCCATGTCATGTTGTTCATATGGTTTTCACGCCATTTTGACATAACTGCAATAATATCCCTGAAATAAAGATTTAGTAAAAAATAGACATTTTAGTTAATAACTAAATGATAATTAATCATGCAATTATAAAAGTAAGTTTTATGGATTTTGTAAGCAGTTGGTAAGAATTAATCATTTGTGAACCCAGACATAAATACATGTGTGAAATATGTCTACAAGTGTAAATAATAATAATTTTTATCTTATTATTATTATTATTATTATTTAGAAAGTCGATATCAGCCTATGTCTTTATAAGGATTTACATTTAATTTCCAATATTCTGAATATTTTTTTATTTTCAGTACTGAGTTTCTTAATAATAATTCTAGATAAGAATTTGCAGTATGCTAAGAATACTGTCTTCACTTTTGCTTCTGCTGACGCGTTTCGTTCATATACTTTGAACATCTTCAGAGCTTTATACGTAATTTTAAAGTAAAATGGGTTATAGATATATTTCTTGATTGTAAGTTTGATACAATTTCAAATTAATTTAAGACTTCGAAAGTTCATTAAATTTTATATTAATTTTCGGTTTTTCATTTTAATGTAAAAGGCTTCGGTAATTTTTAGTTTTTGTACGTTATGTGATGAGCATAAGATCTGAAAGTTTTGTGAGATATTTTTTAAATTTAATATTTTATGATCTACTCTGTAATGTTCGTTAATTTTACTTGGACGATATTTATGTTGGTATGATCTCTCTTTAATGTGGTTTGTGGTGTAACCAATGTAAGTCGACGTACAGTCAACTCCAGGACATGTAAATTGGTACACCACATGATGTTGCTTATCAGGGTTTTTGTTACGTGTTTTTCTTTATCCATTGGTTTTATGTGTCTCTTTAATATATTGTTTAAACATTTTTCTTCATAGTCTAGTCTTGTTGGGTTTCTTGTTTCGAAGTCGCGTTTGAGAAGTTGCGTTTTGAAATTTTCTGTAGACTTTTCTTTGTGAGCTGTTTTGTCGTAAAGTCTTATGTTTAGAAAATTAGGAAACAGCTGATTATTGAGGCAAAATTTTTTTTAGAAAGTCGATATCAGCCTATGTCTTTATAAAGGATTTACATTTAATTTCCAATATTCTGAATATTGGTTACATTGGTTACACCACAAACCACATTAAAGAGAGATCATACCAACATAAATATCGTCCAAATAAAATTAACGAACATTACAGAGTAGATCATAAAATATTAAATTTAAAAAATATCTCACAAAACTTTCAAATCTTATACTCATCACATAACGTACAAAAACTAAAAATTACCGAAGCCTTTTACATTAAAATGAAAAAACCGAAAATTAATATAAAATTTAATGAACTTTCGAAGTCTTAAATTAATTTGAAATTGTATCAAACTTACAATCAAGAAATATATATATATATAACCCATTTTACTTTAAAATTATGTATAAAGCTCTGAAGATGTTCAAAGTATATGAACGAAACGCGTCAGCAGAAGCAAAAGTGAAGACAGTATTCTTAGCATACTGCAAATTCTTATCTAGAATTATTATTAAGAAACTCAGTACTGAAAATAAAAAAATATTCAGAATATTGGAAATTAAATGTAAATCCTTTATTATTATTATTATAACTACCGTGTGACCACAAAAATTGTCCCTGTTTTTAATCGCTTATTACTGTCATTATTGCAGCTTCACAAATGAAATAAAAAGCATTCGAAAGAGAACATTTTAAAGTTTTATTTAATTTTTTCGATATCCTGGATACGAAATAAGTACTTATAAAAAAATGACAGTTTTATCCACCACAATCATGGGTTATTTGTCGTGTGACCACAAAAATTGTCCCTGTTTTTAATCGCTTATTACTCAGTCATTATTGCAGCTTCACAAATGAAATAAAAAGCTTTCGAAAAAGAATATTTAAAAGTTTTATTTAATTTTTTCGATATCCTGGATACGAAATCAGTACTTATAAAAAAAGACAGTTTTATCCACCACAATCATGGGTTATTTGTCGGACATGCAACGTGTTTTCATCGCAGAAGAGATGATCAAACATGGCTCGGTAGTTGCCACCCAACGGTCTTTCAGACGACAATACGGTCAGCAAAGGACCATAGATCCTAAAACGATTCGCAGGATTTTCGCAAAATGGAAACATCACGGCTCAATCAAGAACATGCATAAAGGCAACTCTGGGCGCAGCAAAGGTGTGCGAACCGCTGAAAACATTGATTCAGTCGCAAATCAGCTTGAAACGGACAAGAAATCTGTGAGACGACTATCAGCTGTGACAGGAATCAAACGGGAGAGCATTCGGAAAATAATCACGTTGGATTTGAGAATGAAGTCATTCAAAATTATGTGTTTGCAACAGCTTAGCGAACAAGACTACCAGCGTCGTTTGATGTTTTGTGAACGCATTGAAACAATAATTGAACAAAACCAGATAAGATTAAGTGACATAATATTCAGTGATGAATGCCACATCTATCTCAATGGGTTCATCAACAGACAGAATTACCGGTGTTGGTCACAAAACAAGCCAAATATACACTTGGAGAAACCTCTGCATTCACCAAAAGTTACTGTCTGGTGTGGTTTGAGTAGCAGCAAGGTTTATGGTCCTTACTTTTTTGAGGACCCAGAGCAGTGGCGGCTCGTCGGTAGGCACTGCGGAACTGCAACACCACCAAATTTTTTATTTACAATTGAAATAATCAAGAACAATATAAGGATGAGCTCACTGAATAACTTTTTCAATAACTTTTGAAACTTTTATTCATTGCTCAATGCTCATCCTTTTATTTCAGTAATTATTTCAACCCATTCTTAGAGACAGCACCCCTAGAATTTTTAGTCACGAGCCGCCACTGACCCAGAGACAAGGAGACCGCTTTCAGTAACTTCAGAAAGATATGTAGAAATGCTGAACACTGTTTTTGAACAAGAAAACTGCAGTAACAAGTGGTTTCAGCAAGACGGAGCAACAGCCCACACAACTAGGCAATCACTGGAATGTTTAACAAGATTTTCTGAACAAAGATTCATTTCTCATCGCTCGCAGTTTCCCTGGCCCGCAAGATCTCCCGATCTATCACCTATGGACTTTTTTCTCTGGGGATTTGTCAAGGACAAAGTATTCAGGCAAGAGCCATCCTCTATCGAAGAATTAAAGCAAGCGGTGGCAGAGAGTGTACAGTAGGGTGGATCGATTTTACATTTCTTTCGATTTCCATATTCTAATAGAGACAAAAACTTGCGCATGCATGAGAAAAATAGCCTCTGCAAAATCTTAGCTTAATAGGTAATCATCTTCTGCCCCCGGCAGAGCGATGAAAGTCATATTTTAGTAGTCAAAAACGTCTTATAATTTTAAAATATTTCAATATGCATCAAAATTATTCCTAATAACTATAAAGTCGATGAAAAAGACCTCATATGATCGTTTTTCCAAGCGCGTTGTCCTACGTTAATATCTTTTGCCCCCGGCAACAACGTCAAATGTTGAAAAAATAGGTAATTTATATACATATTTTCAGATCGGCTCTTTGTCTTAAATAATGCATTTATATATTTCCCATAGCATTTATATCGTTGCTTAAGCATGAAATAACACACGCAAAATTTTATGACTAGAGTAATATCTTCTGTCCCCGAGAAAAGTCTAAATGTGGATTATAATTACGTTAATGCGATGTTATAAGTACGATAAGTACTAAGTACAGCTCCTCGCTTGCTAATTTTATAAAATTAGCAACCCAGAACTCACCACGAGGGGTGGCTGTACGTCGAGTTCCACCCTATCCAGCCCCAACCACCCTTCCTTTGGTTGCATGTCGATTTACATACGGTAATCTTTCTTAGAATCAAATCGTGGAATTTTTGTTCGGGAGTGAAGACGGGAGCGGATGAATCCGTCCCTCTCTTCTATTCCACTTACACTGGCAGAGGCTTCGGTTACTAATTTGATGAGTCTCTCGACCGCTTGAGTATGACAAGGGAATAGTGGGATCAGTCCATCAGGCTGGTCTCCCGTCTCAACAAACTCTTTTATTCGGGTATCAGGTATTGTTTTTGTAACTGGGGGTTCGGTCACCTCAGCCGTTTGCCAGTTGATCATTTCGTAATAGTTTTGACTATCGTAGAGCAGCTCAGGCATGGCGAAGGCTCGAATTTCCCCCGCTGGTGATTGTTTTGATCGTGCTTTTAATATTCTTCTCCATCCCAATTCTCTTATGTGTTGCTCATCGGCATGTAGCATGGAGATCAAAATATTTTCTGGGTGAGCAAAGAAAGAATTTCTACGGAGGACTTTGTTGGCGATTGTCTTAGATCTTTGAGGCATGGTCTGAGAGAGACGCATCATTTCGAAAAAATGTTTTGCGCCCTCAGTGAAACTGGAGTTTTTCTTTATCTTAAACCAAATTGGTGCGTAAACTGTCATAATAAATCGCACAATTTTGTTGAGGGTGCTGGAGGGTTCACTGGTTGAAACATAGAGGCGCAGAAATCTATTTGCTGTTGTCAGCCAACTGGAATGCGCCATCTTACCTGGATTTCGAGCCCCGAGAGCTGAAGAGCAGCTACCGCTCGACACTGCTCTGTAGATGCCTAACAAATATTTTTGGTCAGTGCTCAACTCGGCATCATCTATGTCAATGTCGGGAGATGGAATGGCATCGAATTCTGTAATTGGAAGTTTTTCGCAGTCGTTCAGTTGTTTTGCAACTGGTCCAGTAAAGCCCATTGGCCCAGTTGTTTTGCCGTCCAAGTCTTGAATGAGGTGTCGCAGTGATAATTCATTACCGTCTAATAGGCATGTGTGTGTTATTTCATGCCTAAGCAACGATATAAATGCTATGGGAAATATATAAATGCATTATTTAAGACAAAGAGCCGATCTGAAAATATGTATATAAATTACCTATTTTTTCAACATTTGACGTTGTTGCCGGGGGCAAAAGATATTAACGTAGGACAACGCGCTTGGAAAAACGATCATATAAGGTCTTTTTCATCGACTTTATAGTTATTAGGAATAATTTTGATGCATATTGAAATATTTTAAAAATTATAAGAAAAATACGTTTTTGACTACTAAAATATGATTTTCATCGCTCTGCCGGGGGCAGAAGATGATTACCTATTAAGCTAAGATTTTGCAGAGGCTATTTCCTTATGCATGCGCAAGTTTTTGTCTCTATTAGAATATGGAAATCGAAAGAAATGTAAAATCGATCCACCCTAGTGTACAGTCCATTGAATGCAGCGTTTTGGAAAATGTAATAAATAACTTCCTTTCCCGTTGTGTGAAATGTAAGAATGTCCAGGGACGTCACTTTGAACACATGTAGAATAAATTAAAACTTTAAAATGTTCTCTTTCGAATGCTTTTTATTTCATTTGTGAAGCTGCAATAATGACTGAGTAATAAGCGATTAAAAACAGGGACAATTTTTGTGGTCACACGGTAGTACAGTTCCCGTCGCTTCGCTGACGGTTAGACAGGCTAAACTACACAAAAGAACGCAGCCGTGAAAATTTTGAGCTTCACATTGTGTCAACATTTCTGAATCTGGTATCTCCCAAAACCTCCTCACCCCCATTCATGCAACTTGGGGGCTAACCCCCTCCCTATTACCCCACCCATCCCCCATTACCCCCACCCCTACCCCATTACTGCCCGGGATAAATTTCACAAACAGACAAACAGACAGGCTAAACTACAGAAAAGAACACAGTCATGAAAATCTTGAGCTTCACATTCCCGCCCGTAATACAATTTCTGAAAGTGTGACGGACGGACGGACAGCTCTCTTATTATAGTATAGATTATCTTTAAGTTTGAGTAAACAAAATAGTGTAATCCCCATACAAATTAGTTATAAACTTTACTTATATTCATCCATTTTGCCGAGGTCGTATCGCTCTCCAGGATCAGTGTAGAGGTCAAACAGAAGTGGGGGATCATGACTCGTAAATTTGTGTTTAGCTGGACATAATGGGTCATAATTATCGACATCGGATAAATCTAAAGGAATAAAACCATATTGGTTATGTAAATTTCATTATAAATTTATTAATTAATTTAACTTCTTTTAAACTGTAAATTAAATTTAGGCCAATATTCTGATTTACTCTTAATCATTTCATACAGTTAAACGGAATAAACGTCTAGTATGAGACAGCTCAAAATTTACAAAAAGGAGAAATGAGACTAACCCGATCCTTGGGTATAAAAATGAGCCTTAAATTCATTATAAATAACTGCGAAAGGTCCGATGTTTTGTGTCGGGGTTTCCGGGTACACAGCGAAGAATTCACGCGGACCCTTCTGTAAAGTAAAGATTTGTTGGTTTGTTGTTGTTATTAGAAACTAGTACAGTTCCCGTCGCTTCGCTGACGGTTAGACGCAGCCGTGAAAATTTTGAGCTTCACATTGTGTCAACATTTCTGAATCTGGTATCTCCCAAAACCTCCTCACCCCCATTCATGCAACTTGGGGGCTAACCCCCTCCCCCATTACCCCACCCATCCCCCATTACCCCACCCTTCCCCCATTGCTAAACTACAGAAAAGAACACGGTCATGAAAATCTTGAGCTTCACATTGCCGCCCGTAATACAATTTCTGAATTTTTTTCTCAATTTCTGAAAGTGTGACGAACGGACGGACGGACAGCTCTCTTATTATAATATAGATTAGTAAGAACATAATTAATTTAGTTTAGATTTTAGAAGAAAACCCGAGACTGATCGCGGGAAAATTTGACTTTGTTCAATCTGAAGTTAATTTTTTGAAAATACGAATAACTCATCAGCTTCTTTATTTATTAAGAGTCCCAATTGATGATTTGTTCGTACTTTTTTATAAACTTCAAACTTTAAAATTTTCTGTTGATCCTGAATCCGTTTTGCAGTTATTAAAAAGTTGTCTAAAAAAAATAAGTTCAAATTCAATGGGAAATTTTACACGCAAAAATTGGGTATGTGAATGGGTAATAATATATCACCTATACGTTCTAATTTATATATGAAGTTCTTTTGAAGAAAATGTATTGAGTAAAATTGATAAATTTAGTAATAAATGGTATACGTATGTTGATGATATATTGATAAAGTTGCAACATTTTGCATAAACTGAATAACATGGTTCCGTCAATGAAATTCACACTGAAAGTGTGACGAACGGACGGACGGACAGCTCTCTTATTATAATATAGATTAGTAAGAACATAATTCATTTAGTTTAGATTTTAGAAGAAAACCCGAGACTGATCGCGGGAAAATTTGACTTTGTTCAATCTGAAGTTAATTTTTTGAAAATATGAATAACTCATCAGCTTCTTTATTTATTAAGAGTCCCAATTGATGATTTGTTCGTACTTTTTTATAAACTTCAAACTTTAAAATTTTCTGTTGATCCTGAATCCGTTTTGCAGTTATTAAAAAGTTGTCTAAAAAAAATAAGTTCAAATTCAATGGGAAATTTTACACGCAAAAATTGGGTATGTGAATGGGTAATAATATATCACCTATACGTTCTAATTTATATATGAAGTTCTTTTGAAGAAAATGTATTGAGTAAAATTGATAAATTTAGTAATAAATGGTATACGTATGTTGATGATATATTGATAAAGTTGCAACATTTTGCATAAACTGAATAACATGGTTCCGTCAATGAAATTCACACTAAAAGTAGAAAATGGCAAGATCCCCTTCCTTGACGTGTTAATTCATAGGGCTAGTAAGGGATTTGAATAAGAAATTTAAAGAAAACCAACTAATACTTGTTCATATCGGCATTATTATTATTCTAACCATAGTAAATCCACGAAAAACTTTATTTTATTTATTTGTTTTTATGGGTCTTAAAAGTTGTGAGTCTTTGGATTTTGGTAATGAAATCACGAGGATTTTTTAATGTTATAAACTGTGTTGTTCCTATTATTTTTAGAGCAGTGCTGGGTAGGGCAAAAAAAATTATAATAAAACTGTACAATCTATAGAATTTTTTAATATTTCGTTGCTTCCTTTCTGTAAAAACTTCGAGCGATTTCCCAATATGCAAAATGGAAATTTGGTATTAATGTTGTATTTAAATTTGCTAATACTTTAAAATAAGCGCTAATTAATAACAGTTCAGATATTGTAATGCTCGGTTTGTTTAACCTCCTTCGTAAGAGCAAAGGCATATGACGGAGGGGACCCGCAGTTTTACGTGGGATCCGAGCCACGGGTCGCTACATAATCTGAATGCATACAACAGTCCCCCATCCAAATACAACCCAAACCATATGTCACTTAACTTCGCTAAACAACGAGAAACAGCGTTACGACACTGACTACGACGTAACGACACTCTACGACGTAGCCCTACCAGTTGATAATTTGTTAGGGTGTGTATATGTATTCGTGTGAAAATTATAACTTATGTTATAACTTATTTATAACACATGTTGTACAACATAAATGTTGTGCTGGAACGGGAAATGAATCAAATGTTTTTATTCATAAAAACAATCTAGATGATAACGCTGAATGGTCAGTTTCAAAATTATTATAAAAAAAAAATGAAATTGCTTGACTCATTTTGGAACACATTTGGAACACATCCAGCGTGTGCGGTTATAAAGCCCTGAAATTTGGTTACTATCAGGACAAAAGTGGCCAAATACTGCCAGTCACCACAAAGGTTCCTCCTGCCCCGCAAGCCATCATCGAGTTGGTCAGATGTCACTGCAAAACCAACTGTTCTACACAGAGATGTTCATGCAGAAGGAATAACTTGCCTTGCACAGAACAATGCTTGTGCGGCACAGAATGCGAAAACGATGCAGAGTGTAATGTTGAATATGACACTGAGAGTGATGATGATGTGCAATGATGTGTCAAACTGAGATAGGAAATACGTCTATACGTATGCTGTTGTCACTACCAACAATTTGAGTGTGCATTTTTTCATGAAAATTACAAACATAATTTTACAAACTTCTTCTTTTCTTGATTTTTGGTGTTCATAATCACTAATTTGACATAAGCTTTGGATTCCTTGGGCCTGGAAACATAGGATTAGCATTTAGAATGAAGTTTCTATGTCAATTACAAGCTGAGATATTCGGAAATTCTTATTTTATGGCGGCCATTTTGAAAATCCAAAATGGCGGCTATGCAGGCATCTGCGCAAATGTAAACATTGATTTTCAGATTCCTGATGCCATAAGCTTTCCAAAAATGCACTGGTTTGCTAATCTCCATAAATTTTGAACGAAATTGTTTTTATTGACATAGTGAACCTGACTATATTCCTTGAGAACGAAACACCGGATTTTATCGAACCCAATATGTGGCCGGCTAGTAGCCCCGATCTTTCACCACTAGATTATGGTGTTTGGGAAGCCCTGAAGTCCAAAGTTTACATACCTTGTACCAATATAAGAGACATAGATGAACTACGCGAAAGAATTCTGCTCGGCTGCGAGGTGTCTCAACGATATGTAAACAGGTGTATTGATCAGTGGAAAATGATCGAAAAACTAGTACCAAACCTCAAACTAAACTAATTACTATTCAAACAACGCTGGAAAATGGGAAAGGCAGAATGTGCTCACAAATTAAAGGCAAGTCAACATCCAAATTGTCAGGGGGGCCAAGATTTTTTAACCAGCTTCCAAAGGACCTCAGAAACGTTACAGGGGTCAAAGTTGACGTCTTCAAAAGACGACGATGCTTGACTCAGGACGATACCAGATGAGCCGGGTGTATCTGGCTATGTGCGGTGGAGAGCAACTCGCTCCTCCACCAAGCTAGGCCTAGAGGCGGGGCCACCAGCTTGATCTTCGTGTGAAGAGAGACCAACACGGAACTTCAACGAGGTGTATATATATATATAGATATATATATATATATATATATATATATATATATAAACAGGGGCGGATCCTGGATTTTCGTGAGGGAGAGGTTCTAGTTGTAAAAAAGGGGGCACCATTTGAAGAAATTTGCAATGTCACTTGCTATTACTCACCCGATTACCATTAAAACAATGAATACAATACACAAGTCCATGAGCCCTGACGCATGATTCTTTATCCCATGCCCAGTCATCTTCCTCTTCCTGTTTTCTTCAAACATGCATAAGCATGAGGATAATGTTCATAGAATGTCTCATAGCAGGTGTACCTTTCTACCCATCTTGTGTTGCACAATCTTTTTACCTTCTTCACTGATGGTTAGGGCGGAGTGAAAAACTCATTTTTCGAATTTTCAAATTGGCTAGTGTGGAAAATGTGTGGAGTAGTGAGGAAATACGCTGGTATAAATTTAAAATCATAACATTAATATCTTCAGGTGCCACAATGACCTTCAATATTGAAAAAAATTGAAAAAAGCAGATTTTAACCAATAATTACAGAAGAGTCCACGATGCACAATAGACAAGAATTTATTCACACTTGTATAAAAATAGCTCAGTCAACCTTTAAAAAAGTTTCTATTCTCTAAAAACAGTTTTCTATAGTCAGCTCACTCAGCTGTCACGTGAGTACCTCGGTTCAGTGTAGCTGTCGCTCTCGTAGCAGGTGGGTGTTCTTGTTGTTGGCGTTACTCAGATAGTCTAAACTATATTTCTTATATATTTTGCATTTCTGTATTGTGTTGCCCTAAGTTTGCCATGTACTATTAACTGAAATTAACGTATAATTGATATTAGCTCTTTCTTTTTCAGATTTGTATACTTTCAAAATGTCTCGAGTTTGTGCAAAATCAACCAGGGCCTCAACTGAGTGCCCCATGTTTGGTATGGGGGAAGATTTGTGGCACAGGAATCTTCCTACATACGAAGGAGTTTTTAAATATTACTTGTTTGTAAGAAACGATTTGAAACAGAATACTAATAAAGATCCTTCAATATCTCAAATATTAGAACAAGTTGTTGATAAATTGAAAACAATTTGGGAAAGTGCTTCCGTCCCAATTCTGTCAGACAGGCGAATTGAAACAATGTTCAGAAGCTACCACGAAAAGTATCGTGTCATTATGAAGCAATACCAAAGCAGAAAAAATTCTGAAGCTTACAAAGCAAAGATTGATATGTTCAAAAAGAAGCACACACGAAACTTTTTGACATTGCAGCGTGCAAGTGCAAAGTACTAACACAATGTTCTTGTCCCAAAGAAAAAACGGTTCCAAAGGAAGAAGTGACGTTCCTCTTAGATCAAAGGAGTGAAAGAAAACTGTTTATTGATAGAGTAGATATTACACTCTCAAAGAAAAAAGCATCTACGTTGCTAAGAAGCAAAAGAAGCTGTGAGGCTCACCAAAGAATCTTCACAGGAGAAATTGCAGGATACAAATGTTGAATTATCATCATCGACATCAAATAGTGAAAGTGAATCTGGCGAAATATCAGACGATACATTTCCAGAGCCAGTTAGCTCGAAGAGAAAGCTCCAACAACCTGAAGAACAATTATTCAAGAAAAGGAAAACTACAAATCTACCTTCAGTGGCTACTGCTTGTGACAGGACTGCAATTTCAGATCGAGCTGCAGCATTCATTGTTAGTGCAGTATTGCAAGATATTGGAGAAGTTTCTATTGACAATACATCTGAAGTAGTGGATAGGAGTAAAATCAGAAGAGAAAGACAAAAGAAGAGATCAGAAATTATGAAAGATCAAAATCAGGTCCCAATCAGAGGAATCTATTTTGATGGTCGAAAAGATTCTACACTCTTCCAAGAAAAAAAAGAGTCCAAAGTATATCAGAAGAAGGTAACAGAAGAACATATCACTTTAGTGAGAGAACCTGGTTCAGATTATTTGGGCCATTATTCTGTGAATTCTGGATCAGCTGAAGAAATATGTAAAGGAATGTTTGAGTATATTGGAAATAATGACATGAACCTGGAAAACTTTGTTGCCATTGGATGCGATGGTGCAGCAGTCAACACTGGAGAAAAGGGAGGCGTTATAAGGCTTATAGAATTGAAGCTGAAGAAGCCAGTTCAACATTTAGTGTGCCAGCTCCATGCCAATGAATTGCCATTACGCCATTTAGTTGCAAAGCTGGATGGAAAAACATCTGTCCCCCGCGGATTCACCGGTCCTATTGGCAGGGAATTAGAAAACTGTGAGAGTCTTCCTATTGTCGAGTTTGAAAGGATTGATGCTGAGGAACCAACTGTAGACTGTGAAGATCTTAGCACCGACCAAAAATATCTAATTGATATTCATCAGGCCATAACAAAGGGATATTGCTCTCCAGATCTTGCTCATCGTAGTCCAGGCAAAATGGCACATTCACGATGGCTGACTACAGCAAATCGTTTGCTTCGTCTATACGTTTCAACTGTAAGTCCATCTGAGAACCTCATGAACATTGCTTCTTTTATAATGAAGGTCTACATCCCAATGTGGTTTTCTATTAAGCAAAGTACGTCTTTTGTCAATGGCTCAAAACATGTTTTCAAAACTATTGAACTAACAAGAACACTGAATGACGAAGTAAAGGATATTGTAAACCCTGTCATACAAAGAAATGCATTTTTTGCAAATCCAGAAAATATTCTAGCATCAATGATTCATGATGACCGCAGCGCCATAAGAGAATTAGCGTGGAGGCGAATAAAGAAAGCAAGGCAAACAAACAAGGAAAAAGTTGTGAGGCGTTTCACAGTACCTGTTATTCAATTTGAAGCTACTGATTATACTGATTTAATTAATTGGCAAAAATGCATTGTCACTGAACCACCTGTGACAAGACACCTGACAGAAAATGAGATTGAAGAATTCATAGAAAACAAGAGTACCCCTCCATTCGAGAAATTCCCTTGTCATACACAAGTAGTAGAAAGAATGGTAAAATTAGTGACTGAAGCATCATCAAAAGTATTTGGATTGAACGCGCGAGATGGCTTCATAAGATCAACACTTCAGTCACGTAAAAAAATGCCATCATTCGAAAGTAAAGCTGAATATAAAGTTTAAATAAAACGTTAATAGAAAAAAACATGCGCAAGGATGGGTGGTTGGGAGGGCATGGGTGGAGCTCGACACGCAGCCACCTCCTCGTGGTGAGTTCTGGATTATTTAAATCATTAATCAAAAGAACATTGATCTAAATAAACTAAGAGCTGCGTAATTCAGTAACTATTTTGGTAATTGGAACACTTAATATATAATAATAACAAGTAAGTTTCAGTTATTGTACTAATGCAGAATATAAGAAAATCATTATATTTCACTTTTTTCGACGGCTTTGTGGCACCTGAAGATATAATTTCGCAGGACTAATATTTATGCACAGTCATTATCTATAGCACCCACATAGTTTCCGCACTAGCCATATTTGAATTTCGAAAAAAAGTTTAAAAACCTCATTTTCGATCCGCCCTACTGATGGTGCCTCTTCAAACTAGTCGAGAATTTTCTTAAAAGAAGCGTTGCCTTTTTGCAGAACTGTCAAAGAAGCTGAAGACCTCGTTGATTGTGTCGATCATGTTTCGTATTGGTGGTAATCTGCATGCTGTTGCTATGGATAGCTTCAGGACATGGGTATTGCAGCGCACATACGTAGATAGCAGGTGATGCTATTTTCATGATTTGAGCTTACGCTTCAACCTTTGAGTTTTTCCACGTCATGTTGAGTGAGTATGATAAGAGTAGGGCGATTGATATACTTTATCTCGACTTTGAGAAAGCCTTTGATAAGGTACCTCACCGCCGGCTAATGGCGAAAGTGCGCGCGCTGGGTATCGGTGTGGAAATAGGTAGGTGGATTGAAAATTGGCTGAGGAATAGGCGGCAGAGGGTGGTAATTAAAGGGGCTAGTTCGGGTTGGCCTCGGTCACTAGTGGGGTTCCTCAGGGTTCCGTTTTGGGGCCACTGTTGTTTATCATTTACATAAATGATATCGACGGTGGCATCGTCAGTCGGATCGCCAAATTCGCTGATGACACCAAGCTTGGTGCCAATGTTGGGACGCCCGAAGCGATCGAGGAACTGCGTGCGGACCTAGGTAGGATAGGAGAGTGGTCCGAAAAATGGCAAATGCCGTTTAACTTGGGTAAATGCAAAGTGATGCACATTGGCTACGCCAATCCCAAGTCGGACTACTCGATGTTGGGTAGTAATATCGAGGTGACTGATTTAGAAAAGGACTTGGGTGTGCTAATTAGCAGCGATCTTAAGTTTACGAAACAGTGTGTAGAGGTGGAAAAGAAAGCCCAGAAACTATTGGGTTATATCAGGAGGCAATTTCAGTTTCGGAACAAGGATTGTGCTCTCACTGTACAATTCCCTTGTTCGGCCGCACCTGGAGTATGCTGTGCAGTTCTGGTCGCCCACCCTCAGGAAAGATATTGAGAGGCTGGAGCGAGTGCAGGCGAGGGCCACAAAGTTAATCCCTTCCGTTAGGCATGTGGGCTACAATCGACGGTTACGCGCCCTGAACTTGTTTTCGCTTGAAACTCGGAGGCTGCGCGGTCAACTGATCGAGGTTTTCAAGCTCTTACGCGGGTTCAACGATGTCGATTTTAGAAGTATGTTTAGTTTAAATGATAACCCAACTCGCAACAATGGTTGGAAGTTGGATTTGAAACGGTTTAGGACTAGTGTGTGTGGGAATTACTTTACGTATAAGATCTGTGACACATGGAACAGGTTACCTTCGGAAGTTGTGAACAGTTCCTCTGTGGATCAGTTCAAGAAAAGGTTAGACCAAATCTTGCACACTATTTGAGTGTGTACAAAATTTTCCCTGGCACCCGTTGCCATTGGTACCTCCTCGGTATGGGCCGCAAGGCCTTTTGAGGTACTTCTTTTCCTTGTAACTCCTTGTAACATTAACTTACATTTTCTCCGAAACGAATGAATAGAATTCGATGAAAATTTGCTGACACACTATACTACTCACGCCATTTGTTTAACATCAGTTTGGAGAGAATGTCATTGGTTTGGACTATCGGAAGCACTATGGAAGCGGCATTGATTGGCCTGCCTATTCGCCTGATCTCAACCCATGTGTGTTCTTTTTGTGGGGATACCTCAAAGATAGAGTTTACCAGAGCAACCCAAAGACTTTGGAGGAGCTGAAATCATCGATTGAACGTCAAATCGTTGACATTCCGACAGAGGTTCTCCACAGTGTGGTATCGAATTTTGGGAGGAGGTTGCGAAAAATCGTCGAAGTGGAGGGACAGCACATCGAACACATTGTCATATAAATGGCTTGAGATGCTGATTTGAATGGCGTTTGAACTATCTATCTTTGTACTCCAATAGTTTTGGTAAAATAATGGCTTAAACTTGGTAGGTATCTTCTTTTGGGCCGGCCACCCTGTATAGTGTATATATATATATATTAGGGTAGGTTGATTTTGGAACTGTGATCTTGGACTAGTCTAGATAGAAAGGTATTAATGTATAAAAAACGTTGCACCAACTCATATTTGTGAAAATGATTGTATTTTTTGAGGATTGTTAATTAATTATTTTTAAGTTGTAAAATTGCCGAATTTTACGCGTAAAATCGCGCGCGCGGCATTCGCGCAATGTAAACAAACAAAATATCGGACTAGAATAAAAACCCACTCTAATAGACAGAGTTTATTTCCACGACAGTGGATGCCAGTGGGCGTCGAAACTGTCGTGGAAATAAACTCTGTCTATTAGAGTGGGTTTTTATTCTATTTTGACCTTCACGTAAAAAAGTGAAGTTTTTTGCATTTAAAATATCGGACCTTATTTCAGCAAAATAATCAATTAAAATTCGGCTTTTTTAACAAAACGATGCTTGAAACTTATTGTAAATGCATTATAGATGTTTATTAGTGTATTATTTTGTATTTTTTAATGATATTTACCTATAAAATGTGTATTAAATTAAGTTATTTTATGATGCGTTCATTTAATTGTGTTTATTTTCAGATATTTCATAAAAATGGGTAAAAAACGGAAGTCTGCAGTGTTAACTCGAAGTGACAGTGCCAAAAAATTCAGTGGCCAGCCTTCCCCTTTGGATAAAACAGAGCCTCCTACCCTCCGCCAAGTTATTCAGTACAGTTATTTCCTCCAAAACAGCCACCCGGACTTGAAAGACTATGATATTGCTAAAATGATAGCAAAGGATGTGATTGAGATCTGGAAGGCAGTGAACCCGCGGCTGCCCCTGTATGAGGAATATTATGTAGTGAAATTGGTGGATAAAGTGTACTTCAAAAAAGCAAAAGAGATAAACAGGAAATCTCTTTCTACAGTCCAGGAGCAGATCTGGAGGAAAAGCTGGATAAACTTTTTGACATTTCTGCTTGCACCTGTAAGCTACCTGTTCGTCCCTGTGATGACAATGCTGTGAAGTGCAAGAAAGAAAATTGTCAAACACAGCACATAATCTGCACTTGTCCTCCCAGTAAGAAGGTAATGGTCCGCTGGGAAAACTCTGTGAAATTGACTACCAAGATCTGCCACAAGTGGAATTCACCAAACTCAGTGGCCCCCTGGATGACATGGAATTTGCTGAGGAGACATTGAATGATCTCAGTAGCGACCAGAGGCTTCTTTTGGAGTATGTGCTTGGAATTTCCAGGGGCAAAGTCAACCCAAGATTTGCTGCCTGGAAAATTGGACCATTAAACCATGCAAGATGGTTGACTTTGGCAATTAGATTGATGTGTCTGTGGACCAGAGGTGCTTACCCTCCAGAACTACAAGATAAGCTTTATCAGGCCATCAAGTTCATTGTGGAAGTGTATGCAGTCAGTTGGTTTGAGATCAAAAAGGACAGCAAGTTCCACAATCAGCAGCTGTACATCTTCAACATGATCCAGAGGATCAAGCAGCAGTCTGAAGAAATCCAGGGTGTTGCTTTCAAGAACCTGAAGTACAATGCTTTTGCCTTGCTGCCCGAGAATGTGCTGTACTCCATGATGAAGTCTGATGACTTGGAAGTGAGAGAAGCTGCTCTCAAGAAAATTCTGTCCATCAGGTAAGCATTTATTAATTTTAAAAAATGTGAAAAAAAAATTTGATTATGGGGATTTATTTAATAAAAAAAAGGCCCGAGTTCTATAAATCCCCATAATCGAATTTTTTTTCACATTTTCTTATCCCAATTCCCCCTCTCCCCTCTGATAATGGAAATAATCTTACCTTCTTTCTGAAAAAAATTCTATTATGGGGATTTATAGAACTCGGTTTTTTTTTTTTTTAATTTAAGTTTAATTTAAATCAGCAATTCTGAGACTAATAGGGATTAAATCTTAAACTGGAATAAAAAATAAATTAAGTATTATTCTTTCAGAAGTGGGAAGCCAGCCAAGAAGAGGCTGAAGAAGATCACAGCCATCAACATTGAAGCTACCCACTGGTCAGAACTAATCAACCTTTCTCAAAGTGGCATCTGTGAACCTGCTTTCACAGAAGACTTTTCTGACTAGGAGCTTCAAGAAGCATTGCTGAATGACACCAAGCTGGAGCTGCCTGATCTGCCTTCACATTCTCAGTGTTGAAAGGGCCGTGAAGCTGACATCTGAAGCTTCCCATACTGTTTATGGACTCGAATCAATGCACAAACACTTTCTGGCCAAAGCTTCTAAGGGCTCTTACAGTGAAAATTATGATGATCTTGGGATCTAAATGTGTCTATTTGACTCTGTACATGTTTTTTTTTACTCTTTTCAATAAAATTGTGACTTTTTTCAGGATTTCTTTATGAAAATAGCATGTTTTTTTCGGCCGAAAATTGCGAAAATGCGGTATTTTTCGGTACGATTTTTTGACGATTTTTGAAACGGTTTCCTCAAAAAACGGTTAAAGCTAGGGATCTGAAATATTTTGTCAGTTATTATCATATTAAGCCCGGACTATCTCGACTAGTCCAAAGTCGATATCTAAAAAAATGCGGAAAATCAACCTACCTTAATATATATATATATATACACACACACACAGGGGTTAGACAAAATAATATGAACACCTTGATAAATGGCGGTTTTTATTCTTAATATGGAGTTGGTCCTCCTTTAGCGGCAATAACAGCTGCAATGCGTCGGGGAATTGATTCATACAGCTTTTGGACAGTGGCTAGAGGAATCCTGAGCCATTCTTCGAGCAAACCCTGCTCCAGTTCCTCCAAAGACGCCGGCGGTATGAATTGGCTTCTGACCTGCTGCTCCAACTGACACCACAGATGCTCGATAATGTTAAGATCCGGGGATTGTGGAGGCCAATCCAAGCGTTCTACTTCACTAACATGCTCTTCAAACCAGTTTTTAACGACCCCAGCGGTGTGGATTGGTGCATTATCATCCTGGAAGACGGCGCCGCCATTGGGAAACAGCGTTTGGACCATGGGATGGACCTGGTCAGCCAATATTGACAGATAGACCTGGGCGTTAACCCTACCATGCAGTACTACAGCTGGGCCAAGAGTATTCCACGATATTGCTGCCCAAACCATCACAGATCCGCCTCCATACTTAACGGTTGGGGTCAGGCAGTCGGGGTCATAAGCATCTTTAGGCTGTCTCCAGACGTAAACTCGACCGGAACATGGAAATAGCGTAAAGGAGGATTCGTCAGAGTAGACTACATTCTTCCACCGGTCCATTGACCAATTCTTATGGTCATTACACCATTTTCTGCGCCGCTCAATGTTGATGTGCGAAAGGATGGGTTTGGCAATTGCAGCCCTCCCATGATATCCAGCTCCATGGAGCTCGCGACGTACAGTTCTGGTCGATACCGGGCTTGCAAGATGCTGGTTAAGCTCCGCAGTTACTTTTGGAGCTGTGGTCTTATGGTTCTTTGTCACAATGCGCTTTAGCACCCGGCGGTCTCGATCACACAGCTTCTTCTTGCGTCCACTATTGCATTTGTCGGTGCTTGTCTTTCCATGGTTTTGGTATGCAGACATGACCATAGAGACAGTTCCTCTGGATACATTGAACATCTGAGCGGTTTTCGTCACCGATGCACCAGCCATCCGCGCTCCGACAATTTGCCCTCTTTGGAAGTCTGACAGGTCTTTCATAACTGCTAATTCATAATTCACTCAGATCTGTAAAAACAACGTGAGGGTTATAACATGACGTATACACTCTCTGTTACGCATTTAAATAGGTTTGCCAGTCATTTGACCGTTTACTTTGTGTCTGAGCAGTCCGTAAAGATAACCGGTGAAATCGGCGGGTGTTCATATTTTGTCTAACCCCTGTATATATATATGGGATGAATTTCACAATTAAACAGGTGAAATGAATAAATGGTACAAACCCACCAGGAAAAAGAAAAATTATTCCAAGGCCTTTCGTGTATTCAGAAGTACACCTCTTGAGGGAATGAAGGGATAAGACGAGATGGCGAAAATATATACACATGTACAACGGGACAGAAAAATAAAAAGATTAGCACACGATTAACAAGAGTTGATTAAAGGCAAAAGGTATTTTAACAGGATATTGTCAATTTTATACATTCCCGCACTGTTATTGAAATTATTTTTAAAATGGATAAATGCACATTCTAGAATATTCCTTTCAATTACATCTGTTTTTAAAGAGCGCTTTAGAACCATTCCACTTGATACTATAATTACATCTGTCCATATGGTTAAACAATGCGTTAGAATTATTTGCTGTTCTACACGCATATTCATGCTGTTTTACCCTAATATCTAACGTTTTTCCCGTTTGGCCTATACATACTGAGTTACATTGTGTACATCCGATCGCATACACACAGCCAACCGTATTATCCGGGCTATTCTTTAGTAGGCGTCATTTAACAGTATTATTATACTTAAAGACTACGTTGATACGAATTGCTTTAAGTAAAGTCGGAAGATATTGAAAATTAACATGGCAAGGTAGACTAAGGATATTTTTATGCTCAAATTCCTTTACAGTTACACTATTATAATACCTATTCTTAGCTTTCCTAAGGCAGTTATCTAGAAATGAAATAGGATAAGATAATTTAGTACCAATATTCATGATATTGCATAACTCAGGAATCTAAAAATTCAGGACTGACAACTCTCAATGCTCTAAGAAACATAGCAGAGAAAATAAAAGATTTTATCGAGGGATGATGGTCAGAATAAAAATGCACATAAGAGTTATTATTAGTAGGCTTGCGATAGACTTCAAATTTGAACTGATTAGAGCATCTCCAAATTTTTAGATCCAGAAAAGATAGGCTTCCATCATTTTCTTTTTCAACTGTGAACTTAATAGATGGGACTAAATTGTTGAGCCTACCAAGAAATAAGTCAACATCCAAATTATTAGGCCAAAGGCATAAAATATCATCTATATACCGGTACCAAACAAGGTTAAAATTAACAATAGTAGGCAAAATTCTGCTTTCAAAAAATTCCATATATACGAGTAAATTAGCTAATACCGGTGAGAGGGGATTTCCCATTGCCAATTAACAATCGATGAATCAGTACAGAATTTAAATTCTGTACTGATTCATCGATTTGTTGTACCTGGTATTCCATACATTAAAACCAAACTCCCCTTTCGTCTATTGTTAATTTCGCAGCCATCCCCCCTAAATGAAAAAAAAATATATTATAGTCAACACTGAAAATTCCTATGATGCGCGATTTTTACGCCACCCTGAATATTAACCAATGAATGCCCCAAGCACTTGCAGTTGTAAGATGACAATTTCAAAAATTTTTACACCCATACTTTATATATATATATATATATATATACACACTAGGTTGGCCCTTTAAAAAAATAGCGGGGTATGGAGACTCCAAGGTTTTTTTCATAACACTTTGGGACAACAGTGCCACTTCCACTGTTAAATTTATTTACAAGGATATTGGAAAAATATCTACAGGAATGCTAATGCTTACTTAACCCATTAACGCCCAGAGGCATTTCCAGAGACTGAATAAAATCGTCTGGCGTTAGCCAGAACAAAATCAGTAAAGTGACGATGAACACTAATGGGTTAATAGATGCTTGCTTAAACAAAGCAAGATTTATTCCGCATGAACACACCATGACAAGTATTTCTACTGTAATAAGATTTTGGCTTGCAAGATGTTAACCTATTTGGTTTTTGATAACATGATGATTTATCTATTATAGGAGTTACACTTCACCCGGCAGTTTTTATCTCCCTTAGTAATGATCGCAGTAAGAACTTACTGTGTTTCTGTCGCCGAATAAAACTTCAGAAATATCCACTCCGTCGAGAGTGAGGTGGGTCGTGTTGACGCCAAGGAGACTTGCAACCGTTGGTAGAATGTCAAGAGCAGATGTCAGAGCGTTGCTTCGTCCTTTGAATTACAAATTAAAACCTCAGACTCTGACGATTGAAAACTGAACACTTGAAATTTCATCGCTGGGACATTTTACCACTTAACTGTAGTTTAAGACAGTTAAGTGAGATTAGATCAATTTAGGTTAGGTTAAATTGGGTTGACTGAAGTAGTGGCAAATTGATCAGTCTTTTGTGCCTTTATTACCAGAAATAATCTTCTGTGGCCAGTGGACAAAGGTGGGAACTCTGACTCCTCCTTCCCACGTAGTTCCTTTGCCACAACGTAGAAGTCCTGCGCAACCGCCGCGTTGGTGCCGCTGAAGGCTGGGTCTGAATAGGAAATAGATTGCTTATACTACCTGAATCAATATCTTGAACCTGAATGACCGATAAAATGTTTAAAAAAGCACTCTCAGCTATTCATTCCCTTGAGCGTTACTAACTAAATCGTAAGGAAACAGAAAACCAGAAAATTTTTGTAATGAAGTCCTGAAATGCATATTCAATTACTTCACTCACTTAAATTAAAGGGCAGGCTGGGCAACACAAAATTACCTATTAAATTACATACCCTAAAATAAGAAAAGTTTTTACTAGGAAATTTTTGGTCACCCTATATATTTCTTTACTCTGGTGATGGCTAATGTCTCATGAGCAAAAAACAGAGTAAGAGACAAATATGAATTCTTAAAGGTTTGCGCAAAGTCCCTGACCAGCCATACGTAGCCGGCTACGAGGGCAGGATGAAAGTAGAAGGGAACTCTTTCTTCTACCAAATCCCCCAAATGAGGCAGAATGCTGCTAAGAGGTCTACCGCAGGTCGATCCTGAACCGTCATTCAAAGTAAGAAAAAAAAGATGAAAGATGGTTATGAAATAAATATTCGAGTTAAATAGAGTCGCATATTATTAAATTTCTTTTCTGAACTACTGTAATTCATATATTAGAAACATACTTATTTACCCATTGTCAGAAGTAAACCAAATGAGCGTTTCGTCAAGCAGTTTCAGTTTCTTGAGAACTTGGACGATGGTTCCAACCGCCCAGTCGAGCTCCAGGAGGGCGTTCCCGGTTACTCCTCGATCATTTTTATCCAAGAATTTCGAAGAAGAAAATTGAGGGTGATGAATCTGACAAAGGTATTTATGGCAATTAAAAAAGGAAACTTGTACCTCTGTTTATCCGTTGGTTGCTGTCGAATTTTGAGAAAAAAAGGTTGCTCCACGGTTACGAGTATACGTTGAAGTTATAAAGCAATTATTTATAATCTAAAACTTTAAAAATGCATGTAAAGGAAAGAGACATTATACAGTTGAGGGTTAATTCTACCCGTGATTCACTCCAGTGTTTCCCAACCGGGTCCCGCGAAATTTTCATGAAAATGACAAAAATAAGCGATTGAAAATACAAAAATTACTGAAGATATAGAAATTTCGGATCAAGTGTAATTTACGTACCCCTGACGCAAAAGGGGACACAAACTACACTCGGTCAAAGTTGGGGAACGTAAATTACACTAGGATCTTTAGGAGACATTTTTTAAATGAATCCATCAAATAAAACGTTAAAACTAACGAAAATATTACGACTTAACCTAATCAATCGTCAATATATATATATATATATATAATACGCATTTAACTGCAATGACCACGCAGTATATAAATGAATAGAAACGACGTGGTCATTGCAGTTAAATGCACATATTCACGATTTGCGAGGGTGCCCTCTCAGGGCATTGGTTTCTGCCCTATGTAGGAGAATTTCGATTTATGATTGATCGAGGTCCGTGGTGTAATGGTAGCGCATCCAACCGGCAATTGGAAGGCCTTGGGTTCGATTCCCGGGCGGTTCGCCTCATTTTTCATTTATTCGTTATTTCTCTTCCCTGTGTGCAGAGACGCTCCTTATTTACGTCGTTTCTATTCATATATATATATATATATACATATATACACACGAGGGTAATTCAATAAGTATCCGCACTTTTTATTTTCACAATTTTATTTTCATATCTGATAGATTATAACACATCACTTCTCAACATAGTCTCTCTGTTTCTCAATACACTTAGTCCAGCGATCTACAAGCTTCCCAATGCCATCACAAAAGAATGTTTTTGGCTGTATGCGTAGCCAGTCATGCACCGCCTCCTTCAGGTCATCATCGCTTTGGAATCGCTGGCCTCTCAAAGCGTCTTTTAGTGGTCCAAACAGGTAAAAATCCGAAGGTGCCAGGTCTGGACTGCAGGCTGGATGGTCGAGAACTTCAAATTTAAGTTCTTGAAGGCATTTTCTAGTCTCTGCAGCGGTATGAGGGCGCGCATTGTCGTGTAACAGAATAACACCTTCCGACAATCTCCCTCTCCGTTTTGTGCGAATTGCATGCTTTAACTCATTCCGAAGCATGTCAGAATACGATGCACTTGTTACTGTAGTTCCACGCTCTAGATAATGTTCAAGGATAGGGCCCATACCCGAGCGTCTACAATTCATACTCGCCGAAGGCCCCCATTTTTCAGCGGAAGCGATTTTCCGTTTCCTCACTTATTCCCACCTGCTTCATCGTGTCTAAGACCTTACCCCTCCTACCCACTACCCAGCAACTGAACATTATTCACCCCCCTAGTCTACCATCCCCAACTCAGTAACACCACCCACCCACTGCCTCGCCGAGATATGTACCACACTCAGTGCCGGATTAAGACCTTTAAGAGGCGCTAAGCACTGAAAAGATTATGGTGCCCCCATATATATGTAATTCAAAATAAAAACAATACTAAACCGTAAAATAAATTTTTATCTTTCGAAGTGAAACAAAACTTCCATGTATGCTGAAACTAAAATAGCTTCTTTCTAGATTTTCTGATTGCAAAATCCTGGATAATTTCATCGAAGCTGACTCGACGAAGCATGTCCGCTTCCATACACAGTAGGGAAAGTGAATCAAGTCTGTCCTGACACATTGTTGTTCTCTTGAGGGTTTTTTATTTTTTTCAGCTGAGAAAAAGAGCGTTCTGCGGAGCAGTTAGTAATCATCAATGTTAGAAAAATACGTAGTGCGATATCTACATTTGGAAATACACATTGTATCCTGTCTTTCACTAGGGTGTCATGAAGATCAATGTGACTGAATTTCGTTTTTCCTGTTTCATTAAACTTTGAGCGCATGTAACAGTGAAGCTGCTATAATTCTCCACAGAGACTCATGTTCAAGTCAACAGGGTATGAGTCAACTAGCTTTTGGGAACCTTGTGAATATTGTTCGTCAGATAAGTCGAAATCGTTTAGAAAAGAAAATGTACTTGATACTTCTTTGTACACTTCACCTCACCTCCTCATATGAGCTTTAAGTGTATCAATTAAAGCGTAGTAAGTCGATACGCGAAATTTGTCTCTAGGATTCAATGCTGTTTCTGGTGCACTGCCATCATTTCCTTATTTTGATTTTCCCATGATGACTACTTCAATGCTTTCTTTGAAATATCAAATATCAAATTCTTTCCAAAAAATTTTCTCATTTTTTTTTGGTGCCCCTGCCTTGCTGGTGCCCTAAGCACGAGCTTAGTCTGCCTATTGGGTAATCCAGGCCTGACCACACTAGGTACGAATCGGCGATAAATTAAAGAAAGCAAAAAAAAAATATATATATATATACATATATGAAAAATTTTTCACGAAAGTGACACGTGAAAAGTATTTATGATGAATAAAACCACGAAGGAAAAAAGAAACACAAAGGGGTGCTCAAGCGCTTTCGTCTAATGACATCCTCAGGAACACTGGAGTGAAAGGACAGATCAAGGCAATATATAGGTTACAAAAATAAACATACATACATACATATTCACATATATATACATATATATATATATATACATATATACATATATATATAAGCATAGAAAAAAATTGTGGGAGGAGCCAACATTTATATGGTCACAGAAAATAAAGAAATAAAAATAAATATAAATATAAATTGAGAAAAAATTAATTACAAAATAGTGCCTTAGTGATATATATGTCACAGCCTAAATAATCATAAAGAAATAAACAGGCAAATAAAAAAAAACCATAATATACATACATACATATATATATATATATATATATATATATATATATATATATATATATATATATAAAGACACTTTTAGCACTTTGGCCGACCTTCAATATAAATTCAAATGGCTTTTTATGGAACAGGTCACAAAAGAATAAAGAAATAAAAATAAATATAAATATTGTAAGTGGAGTCTACCAATTCAAGCTCAAGAGGGAAGTTTTACAATCGATTTAATAGATGCTGCCAAATTGATATATATGTCACTAAAAATAAAGAAATAAACCAAAAAAAAAAAAAAAAAAAAAAAAATTAATTATTAAAAAAAATAAAAAATAATAATAATAAATTGAAAGATAAATTTTAAGAGAGGCACACCAATTTATAGGGGAAAAAATTACCACAATGCATATTATAGTCACAAACGAATAAAAAAGTACAAGTAAATATAAATTGGAAAACAAAATGATGCCTAGATGATATATAAAGAACAATAAAATATATATACAACATATATACGGTATATATACGAAATATAAACGCAATATATACAGAATATATATATATATATATATATGCATAAGGGAAAAAAATTACCAAATTTGTTTTTATAATTATTGTCTGAGAAAACGGTAGGTCGCAAAAGAATAAAGAAATAAAAATAAATATAAATTGAAAAAATTACAAATAATACACGTACACATGTATACCCACATAACCAAATATATATACATATACACACATATATACAAACACACACACACACACACACATATATATATATATATATATATATATATACAAGCTTGACCTTCACGAAATGAGAAATCATCCCGCAGAACCTTTGTGAGGTTGTAAGGTAAGGTAAGGTACATACACATATACATATATATATATATATATATATATATATAATATATATATATTTAACTGCATACATACATACATACATACATATACACACATACATACATACATATACACACATATACATACAAACACATTTAACTGCAATGACCACACACATACTCACATACACATACATACATACACATACACGCATACAGCAAAAAATTGAAAAATAAAATTGTAAGGGAAACAACAGACAAAAACAAATTTTTTACCAAAGATTTAACAACCTGCCCTTTTTGTTTAAATCCATTCTGAAGGAATTCAGAGCAACGGGATCAAGTTGAAACAGACCTTTACTCATGTTAAGGTTATTTGTAAGTTGAATTATAGCCGACTCAAGAATATTTCTATTAACAATGTTGCTAGAGTGAAACAAAACTGAAACATTATTCCAATCAATACAATGGGATAACTCTGACAAATGGACAAAAAGGGCACTGGACAGCTGTCCCGTTCTAACGGAATATTGATGCTGTTTTACACGCGTTTGCAAATCCTTTCCCGTCTGACCTATGTAAAAGGAATCACATTGCTTACACCCAATTTTATAGATAATGCCTAAATTATTGGTAGGGCTATTTTTTACTATGATGTTTTTCACAATATTGTTATATGAAAAAACTACACTGATATCCAAAAGTTTAAGTACATTAGCAATGCCTAAGAAGCCCGGGAAAAATGGAAGTACTAAAATATTCTTTGACAAGGTGCGAGTGTTATTATTCACACGATAGAAGGTTCGTTTAGCCTTATTAAGACAAGATTCCATGAACGCAGATGGGTAACACAACTCACTTCCAATACCGTTGATATTTTCCAATTCGGCATCGATGTATTCCGGACTGGCGATCCTAAGAGCGCGGAGAAACATTGAGGAAAATATGGCCTTTTTAATAGGGGTGTCATGTCCAGAGTAAAAGTGTACGTAGGACAAATTGTTTGTTTTTTTCCGATGGATACTAAACTTAAAACCCGGGCTATCCCTATGAACACGCACATCCAAAAACGGGATTGAGTTGTCTTGTTCCATTATCAACAAGTTTTTGGGATGGCCATGGGCAACCCTTTGTCGCCCCTTCTCTCCAATATTTATATGGAGTTTTTTGAAATTACTTACATTCCGAGAATCCTGGGGGTTGGCATCCCTTGGATGCGGTACGTCGACGATATTTTGTGTATCTGGCCCATGAATCGTGACCTGGATGACTTCCTCCTTCAGTTAAATGACCAAGTCCCCTCCATTAAATTTACTTTAGAAGTGGAACAAGACAACTCAATCCCGTTTTTGGATGTGCGTGTTCATAGGGATAGCCCGGGTTTTAAGTTTAGTATCCATCGGAAAAAAACAAACAATTTGTCCTACGTACACTTTTACTCTGGACATGACACCCCTATTAAAAAGGCCATATTTTCCTCAATGTTTCTCCGCGCTCTTAGGATCGCCAGTCCGGAATACATCGATGCCGAATTGGAAAATATCAACGGTATTGGAAGTGAGTTGTGTTACCCATCTGCGTTCATGGAATCTTGTCTTAATAAGGCTAAACGAACCTTCTATCGTGTGAATAATAACACTCGCACCTTGTCAAAGAATATTTTAGTACTTCCATTTTTCCCGGGCTTCTTAGGCATTGCTAATGTACTTAAACTTTTGGATATCAGTGTAGTTTTTTCATATAACAATATTGTGAAAAACATCATAGTAAAAAATAGCCCTACCAATAATTTAGGCATTATCTATAAAATTGGGTGTAAGCAATGTGATTCCTTTTACATAGGTCAGACGGGAAAGGATTTGCAAACGCGTGTAAAACAGCATCAATATTCCGTTAGAACGGGACAGCTGTCCAGTGCCCTTTTTGTCCATTTGTCAGAGTTATCCCATTGTATTGATTGGAATAATGTTTCAGTTTTGTTTCACTCTAGCAACATTGTTAATAGAAATATTCTTGAGTCGGCTATAATTCAACTTACAAATAACCTTAACATGAGTAAAGGTCTGTTTCAACTTGATCCCGTTGCTCTGAATTCCTTCAGAATGGATTTAAACAAAAAGGGCAGGTTGTTAAATCTTTGGTAAAAAATTTGTTTTTGTCTGTTGTTTCCCTTACAATTTTATTTTTCAATTTTTTGCTGTATGCGTGTATGTGTATGTATGTATGTGTATGTGAGTATGTGTGTGGTCATTGCAGTTAAATGTGTTTGTATGTATATGTGTGTATATGTATGTATGTATGTGTGTATATGTATGTATGTATGTATGTATGCAGTTAAATATATATATATATATATATATATATATATATATATATATATATATGTATATGTGTATGTACCTTACCTTACCTTACAACCTCACAAAGTTTCTGCGGGATGATTTCTCATTTCGTGAAGGTCAAGCTTGTAATATATATATATATATATATATATATATGTGTGTGTGTGTGTGTGTGTTTGTATATATGTGTGTATATGTATATATATTTGGTTATGTGGGTATACATGTGTACGTGTATTATTTGTAATTTTTTCAATTTATATTTATTTTTATTTCTTTATTCTTTTGCGACCTACCGTTTTCTCAGACAATAATTATAAAAACAAATTTGGTAATTTTTTTCCCTTATGCATATATATATATATATATATTCTGTATATATTGCGTTTATATTTCGTATATATACCGTATATATGTTGTATATATATTTTATTGTTCTTTATATATCATCTAGGCATCATTTTGTTTTCCAATTTATATTTACTTGTACTTTTTTATTCGTTTGTGACTATAATATGCATTTGTGGTAATTTTTCCCTATAAATTGGTGTGCCTCTCTTAAAATTTATCTTTCAATTTATTATTATTATTTTTTATTTTTTAATAATTAATTTTTTTTTTTTTTTTTTTTTTTGTTTATTTCTTTATTTTTTAGTGACATATATATCAATTTGGCAGCATCTATTAAATCGATTGTAAAACTTCCCTCTTGAGCTTGAATTGGTAGACTCCACTTACAATATTTATATTTATTTTTATTTCTTTATTCTTTTGTGACCTGTTCCATAAAAAGCCATTTGAATTTATATTGAAGGTCGGCCAAAGTGCTAAAAGTGTCTTTATATATATATATATATATATATATTATATATATATATGTATATATAATATATTATATATGTATGTATGTATATTTATGGTTTTTTTTTTTATTTGCCTGTTTATTTCTTTATGATTATTTAGGCTGTGACATATATATCACTAAGGCACTATTTTGTAATTAATTTTTTCTCAATTTATATTTATATTTATTTTATTTCTTTATTTTTCTGTGACCATATAAATGTTGGCTCCTCCCACAATTTTTTTCTATGCTTACTATATATATGTATATATGTTATATATATATATATATATATATGTATATATATGTGAATATGTATGTATGTATGTTTATTTTTGTAACCTATATATTGCCTTGATCTGTCCTTTCACTCCAGTGTTCCTGAGGATGTCATTAGACGAAAGCGCTTGAGCACCCCTTTGTGTTTCTTTTTTCCTTCGTGGTTTTATTCATCATATACATATATATATACAGGTTTTTTTTTTATATGCGGAATATGAGCACCGGGGGCCCCCTTGTAGCTTTGCTGTTTTTCAAGATTTCGAAACGATTTTTCGGATTTATAGGTTTTCATACATGCTGATTTCAATTATGAAAGGTTATAGCCGGTTAGGTAAATTGAATGCCCGGTTAGGTCAACTGTATGCCCTTGACAATTGGTTAGGTTAAGTTGTGATATTTTCGTTAGTTTTAACGAAAATATCGCGACTTCACCAATCGTCAAGAGCGTACAGTTAGAACCATTCGTGATATTTTTGCTAAAAAAAACGAAAATAACAACTTAACCTGACCAATTGTCAAGGGCATACAGCTGACGTAACCGGGCATGGATACCCCATGCAGTTAGAACCAGTCGTGATATTTTCGTTAAACCTAACGAAACTATCACAACTTAACCTAACCAATTGTCAAGGGCATACAGTTGACCTAACCAGGTATTCAGTTGACCTAACCGGGCATAATCTTTCATAATTGAAATCAGCATGTTTTAAAACCTATAAATCCGAAAAATCGTTTCGAAATCTTGAAAAACAGCAAAGCCACAAGGGGGACCCCTGTGCCCATATTCCGCCTTATATATATATATATTGACGATTGGTTAGGTTAAGTCGTAATATTTTTGTTAGTTTTAACATTTTATTTGATTAGGTATTTGCAGACAAAGTTGGAGAACATAATTACACTAGGATAATGTAGGGAAACGTAAACTAATTACTTATTAATTAAAATTATTGGTTTTATTTAACCTCCTTCGCAACATCTAAGGTCATATGACGGAGGGGACCTACAGCTTTACGTGGAATCCGAACCACGGGTCGCTACATAGTCTGGACGCAGCGGACGGTCTCCCATCCAACTACTATCCGACCCAATGTCGCTTAACTTCGCTGATCAACGGGAAGCGGTGTTACGACATTGGCTACGACGTAGCAGGCCGGGAACGTAAACTACACTAGGATAATGTAGGGGAACGTAAACTACACTGGGCACCACAGGGGGACGTTAACTACACTTGATCCGAAATTTCAGATGAAACAAAACATTCGCGATTTATTAAGTCCATACGGAACTGCGTAGGATCAGTTTGAAGTTTCGTGTTTTATCTGGGAGTGAGTGGGGAAAGGAATTTGATGTTGAGCAGCTGAACAACTCCTCCGGGGCGCCGCGAAGTAAAAGATTGGCCTGGGGTGCTTGAACCAGAAAAAGTTGGGAACCACTCAGGGCCCGGTACACAATCACGTGCCAGGCCCCCTTACCTCTGACTCCTGCCCCATGGTTTCAGAGAGATTATTCATGTATAATTTTTGCATATATTTATTGAAATAAATGTATTACACCCAAAAAAAGGTTTAAAACATTTTCTTAATTAGGCCTTGCCGGGCCCATTGTCTGTTCGGGCCCCAGTAAACTTTAGCCTTTTTACCTCCCCCCCTTATGCTTGGGCCCTAGAACCACTTAGGTTTAGGTAACTTGGGTTAGGTTTCAGCGATTACATTTCTTTGTTCTCCCCTGGTAAGTGGTGCTTCGAATTCCATTTAAAGTGTAGATCCTCTTTGTGATATAGATGTAATATGTCTAAAGAGGAGGTTGAATCTCAACCATAAGAGCAAATCAACCAAACTTTGGATGTTTTTTTTGCAGGAAAGAGAACAGAAGTTTTAAAGTTGTAAAATAATTTTCTGCACATAGCTTTAAAATTTTCGTGTTCACCCAAATCCAGTAAAAAATATTAAATACTACAAATTCTCTTTCCTTCTCATACATTAATGTGGGGTAATGTGTATTGTCATCTTATTACACCCACCTTTCTGATAGACATTCCAAATAGTTTTAACATTCAAATACATTTTTCTTTTAGTGAGTGAACCCAACTCTTTTGAGCATTCTTATCGTTATCGAATATAATTTAAACAAAATATTGATAAATATATCTAAGTAATGCATTTCATTTGTTATATTATTTTACACTTACATGATGGAAAGGAAAATAGAGGAAAAATGGAGCATTTTCATTCTTTGCTTCAATAAGAAATCTCAATGCTCTAGTCAATAATCGAGAGGTCAAATCGGGTAAATAAACAGGCTGCTCTATTATTTCTTTGTTACTGAAAAGAAAATAATAAATTGGTTATATACAACAGTTTATCGGAAACCATATATTTTTAATGGATTAAAATACGTCTAAAATGTACAGAATATGGATTTATCCTTATGCAGGGAGTTTTGAAATTGAACTTTGATCATAGTCGCGCAGAGTGCCTTAGCAGGCAGTGACCATAACTTAACATCCAATTTGGCCTCAACAACGCGGTTTCGGAGGTGAACTCCTTTAGTACAAGATTGCTTAAATAAGATTTTTAATGCAGAAGTTTTACGAACGCGCCACGTTATCAACTTAGTTTCAACTCGCATTTCATATATTGCAGAAATGATAATGAAATTGAAAATTGAAACGTTGTATTTTACTTACGCGAACAATGCACAAGAGACGTAACCGTCCAAGCAACCTTCGTGGCAACTTCCGTTGTTAGGAAAACAAACTGGACATGGACACATGTCGTGGCTGTATGGTAAACCTAAGAAGTTGTCAAACCCAAAGGCAGGGTTTGAGGGCAGAAACTCTCTTTGAAATCCAACTCCTAAATGCCATTTTCCGACAATCTGAGTTTTATAACCCTATAATAAAGAGCATTAAAAACTAATTTCAAAACCATGATTAAATAACATTAAAAATGAATAAGGGTTAATTCAGGGTAGCTTGCGTACATAAAAACTCGTATACGTGCTCTAATTAAATGTTAAAAGAAAGTGAAAGAAGGTAGATGAACTTCAATATGAACAAACTAGAACAGTGGTATTTAACCTTTTTCGCACTGTTACCCCTTGAGCTAACCAACAAAGCCGTAATTACCCCGCTCCCCGTTTTAAATGGCAAATATAAGAAAAGGAAAAATTAGGAAAGAATAACAAAAGTTTAGTGGAACATAACTCAGCTTTTCTTTGGTCCACAGTGGCGCCAGCTCGTTAACAACCAAAAAAGGCCGAATTAACCCCCCCAGTTTAAATACCACTGAACTAGAAGATACAGCAGCCTGCATTAAACAGTGTACGAATTTTTAGTTGAAACATTCACCATCAACTGTAGTTTATATCAAATTAATAATGATACTGAAATTAAAATACCTTTTCTTTCAGCACTTTGGCGATTGTTGTTTCATTCTTTGGAAGGCCAAGGAAACTATCCGGTATGAACGTCCCAGGATATGAACCGGATCTCATTTGGTATCTTCCAGTAAGCAGGGAAGCCCTGTACGTATGTGTGTAAAATACATAATAAAAACAGTCATTAATTTATCACAGGTAATCATGCAGAAATTAATAAGGTAATTATGCAGCTAAGGGGCGTCGCCGAGTTCGGTGATAATTTTTTTTCCTGCATGTTTTTTCATGCTTTGTGTAGTAGATAGTCAATAGTTGTGGGATTATGAAAAAACACCAGTTTTAAGGTGTTTTGGATAGAGAAGTACCACTGCACAAAGCACGAAAAAGTAGCAGAAAAAACCAAGAATTATCACCAAATAATGCAGAAAAAAACAATAATTATCACTAATTAAATAACTAAGGTTAATTGAATGCCCGGTTAGGTCATTTGAATGGCCGGTTAAGTCAACTGTACGCCCTTGACGATTGGTTAGGTTAAGTCTTGATATTTTCGTTAAAACTAACGAAAATAGCATGACTTAACCAAACCAATCGGCAAGGGCATCCAGTTGACCTAACCAGGCATTCAATTGACCTAACCGGGCATTCAATTAGTCAGGAGCAACTCACAAGTAGATAGATCACAGCACTGCATTATCACATGCTCACACTACAACAATAATTTTAAAAAATAACGATGAACTTCGATATAATTAAGACTGCAAGTTTCACACACCATGTTGGAATCTAGACTGAGAAATGGCGCGATTTTAAAACTGGGATAGAGCCAGGTTTAAATTTGATTGGCGCGTGTCGCTTGGTGATTGGTTGACGTCCGCCATGTTGATCATGGCGGCGATAGCAGAAAATTTGAATTTTTTCTAACATAATTTCCTTAAACTTTACCATAAAATGATATTTCCCCAGTATATGACTAATTGTAGTGTGATGTACATATATTTCTAAAGTCGAAAGGGGTAAGTATGTTTAATTAATAATAAACCCTTTATTTTTACCTTATTTATTTATATGTGTATACAAATTAGAATATTAATAAAAAAATATATATAATATATACAGGGTGTTTGAAAACTTTCTGTACAAATTGTAATGGGGGATAGGCAACACCAAGACAAACCCTTTTCGTCTATAAGTGTATGTCCGCTGACGTCACCATTCGGCGCGAGAGGGCGCCGCTGCAATTGGCTAAAAGGTGAAGTGGGCTAGACTCGCGCTTGCCGCGGGCATTCTTAAATCGGACGTAGTACGCGTAACATGGAGCGCTTCACGACTGCTGAGATGGTTGACATGCATATGGTGTATGGGGCTGCCAATGGAAACGGAAGAGCTGCTGTGAGGTTGTACCGATAGCGCTTCCCAAACAGACGTGTGCCAAACCACCAAACGTTTGCATTTGCATCGGCGACTGCGAGAAACTGGAACATTCCATGCAAACATGCATGACACTGGTCGGGAGAGAAACGTGCGCACTCCTGACATGGAAAAAGAAATCCTACGGCGATTTGAGGACAATCCAAGCGCAAGCACGCGAGGTGTTGCACGTATCCTCGGTGTAAACCACGACCTAGTCTGGAGAGTGTTGCACGAGCAGCAGTTACATCCGTTTCATCGTCAGAGAGTCCAGGCATTACAACCTCGGGATTACCCTCTTCGTGTGGAATTCGCACGCTGGTTTCTGCAGGAGACAGCGGTGCAGCCTAATTTTCCGGCTTATGTGCTGTTCTCAGATGAGGCCTGTTTCACACGTGAGGGTGTGTTTAACATGCACAATTCTCACGTGTGGGCGCACGCAAATCCACATGCTACACGGGTGCATGCTCATCAAGAACGGTTCGCCGTCAATGTTTGGGCGGGTATCGTCCATGGCAAGTTGCTGCTCGTGCAACACTCTCCAGACCAGGTCGTGGTTCGTACGGAGGATACGTGCAACACCTCGCGTGCTTGCGCTTGAATTGTCCTCAAATCGCCGTAGGATTTCTTCTTCCATGTCAGGAGTGCGCACGTTTCTCTCCCGACCAGTGTCATGCATGTTTGCATGGAATGTTCCAGTTTCTCGCCGATGCAAATGCGCAAACGTTTGGTGGTTTGGCACACGTCTGTTTGGGAAGCGCTGTCGGTACAACCTCACAGCAGCTCTTCCGTTTCCATTGGCAGCCCCATACACCATATGCATGTCAGCCATCTCAGCAGTCGTGAAGCGCTCCATGTTACGCGTACTACGTCCGATTTAAGAATGCCCGCGGCAAGCGTGAGTCTAGCCCACTTCACCTTTTAGCCAATTGCAGCGGCGCCCTCTCGCGCCGAATGGTGACGTCAGCGGACATGCACTTATAGACGAAAAGGGTTTGTCTTGGTGTTGCCTATCCCCCATTACAATTTGTACAGAAAGTTTTCAAACACCCTGTATAAGAATGACGGTTGTGTAGAAGAGCGTCCGCACAAGATGGGGAGAGAACGAGCAAATGAAAAATGAGGCACTTCCCAGGAATCGAACCCGGGATCATCCAATTGCCGGTCGGATATGCTAACCACTGCACCAAGGTCCCCGATCAATCACAACTCGTAATTCTCCTACATACGAGCGGAATCAAATGCCCTGAGGGGGCACCTTCTCATGCCGCACAGTTAAAATGTATATATGTACGGCATGAGAAGGTGCCCCCTCAGGGCATTTGATTCCGCTCGTATGTAGGAGAATTACGAGTTGTGACTGATCGGGGACCTTGGTGCAGTGGTTAGCATATCCGACCGGCAATTGGATGATCCCTGGTTCGATTCCTGGGAGGTGCCTCATTTTTCATTTGCTCGTTCTCTCTCCCCATCTTGTACGGACGCTCTTCTACACAAGCGTCGTTCTTTACATTAATTATACTGTGTGTTGTTTGCAGTTAATATATATATATATATATATATATATATATATAGGGTGTCCCATAAGTCTGGCATCATAGGAGAAATTCATATTTTTCTATTTCTACAAACCATAATTCATATTTTTCTCTTTCTACAGGCCATAATGTCCGTGAGCAAGGAAGAACGAATCCAGATAATTCTACTTATAGGAAATCGAAGTCAAAGAGACTTTGCAACAAGTTTGCTAACACAATTCTGTGTTATTGGCTCGCGGTCTGGATGCAGTCTGTTAAGTTCAGCAGCGGCCTCTCTTTGACTCCGATTTCCTATGAGTAGAATTATCTGGATTCGTTCTTCCTTGCTCACAGACATTATGGCCTGTAGAAAGAGAAAAATATGAATTATGGTTTGTAGAAATAGAAAAATATGAATTTCTCCTATGATGCCGGACTCATGGGACACCCTGTATATATGGAATTGAACTCAGAATGGTCCCCTGAGGTTTTTTCATGATACACACAGACCGTGCATGGAACAAGGAACTCTTCTTGGAAAATTAAATCTACTATAGTCCGAATAAGTAATGATAATTGACAAACACTATAGTTTTTCTTCTTCATGATGATAGCCCGACGTGGGCAACGGGTCGCTTGCACTCTTTGTGAGTGACCCGTTGCCCACGTCGGGCTAACATCATGAAAAAGAAAAAATATAGTGTTTGTCATTTACCATTACTTATTCGGACTATAGTGGATTTAATTTCCCCAGAAGAATTCCTTGTTCCATGCAAGGTCTGTGTGTATTATATATATATATATATATATATATATATATATATATATATATATATATATATATATATATATATATATATATACCTTGTTAACCTCGTTGCTGTTCCGTGCGTTGGTCTCTCTTCACACGAAGATCAAGCTGGTGGCCCCGCCTCTAGGTTTGGCTTGGTGGAGGAGCGAGTTGCTTTTTTGCGCTCTCCACCGTACATAACCAGGTACACCCGGCTCATCTGGTACTGTTCTGAGCCAGGCATCTAGCCTTCTCTTGAAGACTTCAACTTTGGCCCCTGTAACGTTTCTGAGGTCCTTTGGAAGCTGGTTAAAAAGTCTTGGACTTTTCCTTCTGTGTTGAGGAAGTCCTTTGTCGGGCCTTTAATTTGAGAACACTACACATCTAGTTATAAACTAATTTAACTTGCGCGATGCCGTCGCGGAAAGCGTCGTGTGTTAGGTGTGGGGTGAATTGGTGGTATACGGATTTTAGGGACTATGACGGCGGTCCTATGGCGATTAGCGAGAGATCGTTTTTTTTTTTTTTTTTTTTTTTTTTTGCGAATTAAGGGAGGAAATAGTTGACATAAAACGCAGTGTACGTGAGGTAACGGAAAGACTTGCAACGCTTGATGAGGGCAGGGGTAGAGCTACGGTTGACGAAAGCCGAACCAATACTAACGTTGAAGACGTTAGTAATTTGAAGGGTGAGGTGCGTAACCTAGTTTCTAGTTTAGGTAGCTTATCGGGAAGGTTGGATAGAGTTGAGGAAGGGGTGAAGGTTGGTCCGAGATTAGTAGATGGGGAGGGATTTAGAGAAGTTAAGGGTGGAGCTAGGCCGCGTACGTTAGGTGATAGGGATTCCCCTCCCCCTATCGAGGTTTCGAATCCTTTCGCCCATTTGGAAAGAGATGTGAATGAGGGGGAAACTATTTTAATTGGGGACTCTTTCGTGCGCCATATGGACACAGAGTTCGTTGAACGGCATCCAACCAAGAGGATGAGGGTCTGTCTCCCAGGGACCAGACTTGACAGAGTTCGAGACGAAGTGGATAGGATTGACGTTGCCTCCCATCACTCGATGTTGGTGACGATGGTTGGGGGCAACGACTCGTATAGGTCCGATACGAGAGTGCCTGACCTTTTGGAGAGATATAGGGGGTTAATTAGGTCCCTAAAGGCGAGGTCAGATAGGTCTTTAGTTCTAGGTATTACCCCTGGGCACGGTTTGGGTCTTAGGATTACGTCTAAAACGATATTTTTGAATACTAAATTAGAAGAGATTCGTGCTCAGGAAAATGTACCCTTCGTAAAGCTGTGGTCAGATTTCAGTGATCCTAGCCTTTTTATAAAAGATGGGGCGCATTTTAATGAAATAGGTAATGCTAGGCTAGGTAGTAGGGTGTGTCAATTTTGTCAACTTTTTCAAATCAATTTTGGTAGTGAAAATATAGTGTCTTCTCATGTCAAAACTTGAAATTGGCAAACCAAAATGAAATAAAATAACCCTTACCTACATCAATTTTACCTTAAAGTTTCAGAAATTGACTCTTTTACTAAATACCGGGTGTCTCAAAATAGATGGAACCCATTGACATGATAATACTTTATTACTCAGAAAATAAACTCCAAAAAAGATTACATTTCCTGGAAGCTGATATGATAACAATTAAAAACTGAAGATGTGAGGTCTCTAGATCAAAGGATACATTTATTAGAGCACATGTTCCAAATGACCGCCGTTGCGCTGCAGACACACTTGAAGCCGACGAGCGAAGTTGTCAATCACCCTGACACCCTGCACAGAGTGCAAGGGCCTCTGAAGCACCTCGTCTGGGGCTTGTGTGCCCCAGAACACATTGTTCTTGCTATTGACATACCCACTGAGCAAGAAGTGTGCTTCGTCGCTGAACCAAACATCATCAAGAAGTCAGGATCCTCTTCGATCTTGTTCTCGAACCACCGGCACATCACAACACGTTTTGCCATGTCAGCTGGTGTGAGTTTATGCTTGATCTGGATCCTGTATGGGTACAGCTGAAGATCCTTGATCAAGATTCTTTGCACTGACGCACGTGAAAGACCCAGATCTTGGCAACGTCTTCGGATTGACTTTTTCGGACTCCTTCCGACAGAATCTCTCACCGCATTCACATTGTCAGGAGATCTTGCAGTCACCTTCCTGCCAGATCTGGGTATTTCTGCTTTCTTGTTGAGATTGTTTACTGATCCTGTGGCTTGAAATTGTGTGCCCAACGATAAATTTGGCTTTTCTGGGGATAATTGTTGAAGTTGAACTTCCTGCGAAATTTCGCTTGCACAGTTTTGAATGATTTCGTCTCGAAATAAGTAGTGACGCAAAAAAAATTTCCTCCTTTGTCCAAGGCATTTTGATTGATAATTATTAGTTGTTATCGTCTCCTCTCTTCAAATCTGAAAAAATAGAACGAGAACATTAATATTGGCAGAATTATTAGCAGTGACATGGGTTGCATGTATATTGAGACACCCTGTAATAGGACATAAATTGATTAACTATTCATCTGTCACAGAATTATCCCACTGATCGCATATGGAGTGTTTTCAAGGTCATATAGTTGTTGTACAATGTACAAGTCACAACATGAATAGAACTGTCCCTCACTCTCAGTCCTCAGTTGCCTCTTAGATGTCATAGACGGTGGTTTGCTGTTATTGCTCTTGTACCTACAGGGGTTGGACAAAATAATATGAACACCTTGATAAATGGCGGTTTTTATTCTTAATATGGAGTTGGTCCTCCTTTAGCGGCAATAACAGCTGCAATGCGTCGGGGAATTGATTCATACAGCTTTTGGACAGTGGCTAGAGGAATCCTGAGCCATTCTTCGAGCAAACCCTGCTCCAGTTCCTCCAAAGACGCCGGCGGTGGGAATCGGCTTCTGACCTGCTGCTCCAACTGACACCACAGATGCTCGATAATGTTAAGATCCGGGGATTGTGGAGGCCAATCCAAGCGTTCTACTTCACTAACATGCTCTTCAAACCAGTTTTTAACGACCCCAGCGGTGTGGATTGGTGCATTATCATCCTGAAGACGGCGCCGCCATTGGGAAACAGCGTTTGGACCATGGGATGGACCTGGTCAGCCAATATTGACAGATAGACCTGGGCGTTAACCCTACCATGCAGTACTACAGCTGGGCCAAGAGTATTCCACGATATTGCTGCCCAAACCATCACAGATCCGCCTCCATGCTTAACGGTTGGGGTCAGGCAGTAAAGGAGGATTCGTCGGAGTAGACTACATTCTTCCACCGGTCCATTGACCAATTCTTATGGTCATTACACCATTTTCTGCGCCGCTCAATGTTGATGTGCGAAAGGAAGGGTTTGGCAATTGCAGCCCTCCCATGGTATCCAGCTCCATGGAGCTCGCGACGTACAGTTCTGGTCGATACCGGGCTTGCAAGATGCTGGTTAAGCTCTGCAGTCACTTTTGGAGCTGTGGTCTTATGGTTCTTTGTCACAATGCGCTTTAGCACCCGGCGGTTCGATCACACAGCTTCTTCTTGCGTCCACTATTGCATTTGTCGGTGCTTGTCTTTCCATGGTTTTGGTATGCAGACATGACCATAGAGACAGTTCCTCTGGATACATTGAACATCTGAGCGGTTTTCGTCACCGATGCACCAGCCATCCGCGCTCCGACAATTTGCCCTCTTTGGAAGTCTGACAGGTCTTTCATAACTGCTAATTCATAATTCACTCAGATCTGTAAAAACAACGTGAGGGTTATAACATGACGTATACACTCTCTGTTACGCATTTAAATAGGTTTGCCAGTCATTTGACCGTTTACTTTGTGTCTGAGCAGTCCGTAAAGATAACCGGTGAAATCGGCGGGTGTTCATATTATTTTGTCCAACCCCTGTACTTCATAGTTATTCTACTAGACGAATACTACAGTTTAACTGTAAGTATGGATTATTGATTATTGCAATTATTTGTTATTATCATATTCTTCTGTCTAATTATGTTGTAATCCCATGAAATATTTTTTTTATTGAATTTTAGAACATCGAATGACTAAACTTTGAAACATCGTAATTGATATAAAATACTTAAATGTTTTTCTTTCTTTTCAGATATTCCTAAGATGCCAAAATTGAAGACAAGAGGTCAGTCGTCATGCCACTTGAGCCTGTTAGTTGGTACAGGCAAGGAGCTTCCCGTATCAGAACTACCAACAGTGCGAGACATGCTGAGACTAGGGTTACTCCTTCGTGAACAAAATACAAAGGATAGAAGGAACTACATAGAGAAAGAGCTCATAAGGGACATGATTCCTCCTCTTCTGCATCAGTGGAAAAAAGCTAATGTGTTATTCAAGCCACCTGTACTCAATCAGTATAGAACTATTGAGCTAAAATTAACAAAGCTGTGGCACAAAGCAGTTGAGACATCACTTAAAGGAAAACTAGCAAAGAAAAATAAATTTCTGCACACACTTGATACTCTTCTTGACATTTTTAACTGCCAGTGTCCCATAGAGTTGTGTTCTGAAGCCAATTGTTCTCCCTCATGCAGAAGAGAACCTCACCCTCACATTGATTGTCGCTGTCCTCGTGAGAAGAAGATCCCTGTTTTGGAGCTGGCTTTCATAAAGGCAGGAGGCCAAGGAAGTATGCAGATTGGTTCGGCAGATTATTCAGAAACCAAAAAACAGATTGTTATTGCTAAGAAAAAAGAGAAAATCCGAGAGAGGGAAGAAAAAGAAGAGTGAAGAAGCCACCCAAAGAGATGAAGAGCTCTATCAAGAGGTTTCTCACTTCTTTGAAAGCTCTTCAGATGAACAGAAAGAAGCAACATCAGATGATAGTTTCAAAATGCCATCTGAACCTTCGCCGAAGAGAATGAAATACAACACTAAAGACATCTCAAACATTGCCCTTGCCAGTATTCGCCACCATACGGGGCTACGAGAGACTGCAGAGATTGCCACTGCCGCTTGGATAGATGCAGGCCTCATCAGCCGAGAGGATACATCCTTAGTGATAGATCATAATAAGATAAGAAGAGCGCAAGAAAAAATAATGAAGGAAATATCTGATCAGCATGAAAAAGATTTGAAGGAGGAAGGTCTCTCTTGCCTTTTGTTTGATGGAAGAAGAGATGACACAAAAGTTCTCCTGGAGGTAGAGGGAATGGACAGAAAGTTTCCCGGTCTCATCAAAGAAGAACACTACTGTGTGTTCCGAACCTGGTGGCCGCTATTTGTTCCACTTTGTTCCTGAAGCAGAAGTAGAAGGCAAGAAACATGCAGAGGCAATTGCTGATCAAATAATATGTTGGCTTCAAGAAAGAAGACTTGACAGTTCACTGCAGGCCGTTGGTGGAGACTCAACTGCGGTGAACACTGGATGGCAGGGCGGTGTTATGACGCATTTAGAGAAAAAACTTGGAAGAAGGCTTGTTTGGATTGTATGTGATTTGCACACAGGGGAACTACCTCTTCGTCGTCTCATCCAGGAACTTGATGGTCCTACAAAGAGCAACAAGTGGTCAGACTCCATTGGCAACATGCTAGATGAAGCAACGGAATTAGAAATAAATACAAAATTTCCAAAGGTCGAAATAGGCCCTCCCCTTCCAGTGTTGTCTGAAGAAGTTATCAAAGACCTCAGCACGGATCGATCAATCTTACGCTTATCGTATTGTTCAAGCAATCAGATCAGGAGAGTTGCCTCAAAATCTGGCTCTCTTGGAGATTGGACCCGTTAGTCACAGTCGTTGGTTAACTACAGCGATTCGTTTCTGCAGGATTTGGGTTTCCAAACATGCACTGAAGGGCAAAATGCTACAGAATTTGATGTTGATTGTTGAATTTATTGTTGGGTTTTATCTTCCTCACTGGTCCAATGTAAAACTTAATCCAATGTGGATGGAGGGGCCCAACCACATCTTGTTTCAATTACAGCAACTGAGAACCCAAAGGAAAGTAGTGGTGGACATCGTGTTACCTGTGGTGAGAAGGTCCGCTTGGTATGCTAGGCCAGAGGCAGTTTTGCACGCAATACTCTGCAGCCAATGTACCAAAGAGCGAACTGAGGCTGTGGAAATCATTCTAAAGCTTAGAGGAACATCACTAGATGATGACCAGCTGGGAGACTGCTCTGTTCAGACAAGGAAGGTACCTCCGATAAACGTCAATGCCACGAAATTGTCAGAATTAGTTAACTTGAGTTCGGAAGTTTTGGAGCCACCACTGACAACATGTATAACAAACAAAGATTTAACACAACTTAAAGAGGCCCCAATGCAAGTCATGTCCGCAGCAAAAAGGACATGACTGCATTGGTTACTTTCAAATAAAGACTCTGAATGATATCTTATTGCCAGTTTAAATGTTGATAGGATGTTTGCGCACATTTGTTATTTTGTTACGAATTTACGGAAAAATGGAATTTTTTAATTAAAATTGATGTAGGTAGGAGTTATTTTTTATTGTTTTTGAAGCAAGGATATTATTTTGTATGCCAAATGATTACATTAAATTACTACAAAATCACATGATTTTCAATTTAGTTATTTCACCCCCAAAATTGACACACCCTACTAGGTAGGTTAATTGACGAAAACGTTCGAAAGCTGTATAGGTCGAAGCCTTCTTTAAACGTTGTGGGTCCGGGTAACGCGGGCCCGACGTGAAAAATAGTTTAAAACGCCGACCCATGATAAAAAATAACTTAAACGTCTTTTATTGTAACGCGCGTAGTATTAGAAATAAATTAATCGAATTTAAGGCGATAATTTATTCCGGCAACTACGATATAGTTGCTATCACTGAAACGTGGTTAAACACCGTGACTCGGGACTTGTTGGGGGAACTTGAAATACCGGGTTTTAAACTCTTTACTAATGATAGGTTACATAGGATTGGTGGCGGCGTTTTGCTGTACATTCGTAATTCCCTTAGGACTATCGAGGTTAAGATAGATTTTTCGGCAGCAATTAATGCGATATGCGTTGAAGTTAGGGCGCGTAGTCTTAGTTTCAATTTTGTTGTTGTTTAAGACCTCCCGTTCAACCCCTCGATACCGATACCAGATTTTACACACTTCTTAGTAACTTTATTAGTAATCGGGATAGTATAGTTGTCGGTGACTTTAACTGCCCTAACGTCAATTACGAGACTTTTACTGGTAACGTTGAGAGTTTGAGATTGATTGAGTTCATGGAAGATAATTTTTTACGACAGATGGTTACCGAACCAACGCGCGGTGATAATATTTTAGACGTGGTGATGACGAATGGCGAAAAAATAGTCGAAGGTTTAGAAGTAGGCGAGAGTTTAGGATGTAGTGATCATCAAATTCTTAGGTTTAAGTTATTGATAGAAAACACAGGATAGTAACGTAATAGAAGTCCCTAATTTTCGTAGGGCCAATTTTGATACTTTTGCGGATAGGATGAGAGTAGTGGACTGAGGTGAGTTATTTATGGGTAATGACGCAAATTTGCATTGGGAGGCGTTTAAAGATAGTTTCTTGAATATCGAAAGGGAGTTTATTCCTCGTAGGCCCAAGCGCGCTAGAAATCATGGTCGGCCTAAGTGGTGGACTAGGGAAATCGGCGAGTTCATAAACGAGCGTAACAGAGCGTATAAACTTAATAAGCGCAATGGCACGGTAGCTAATGCTAATTAATAGATATATCGAGTTTCGACGTCAGGTTAAAAGATCAGTTAGGAATGCTAAGCGTAATTTAGAGATCCTTATAGCTGCGGATCAGTGGCGTACTAAGGGGGGGTGCGAGGGGGCGGTCCGCCCCGGGTGACAGCCAGGAGGGGGGTACCATCGGGAGAGTTGAGATACCAGTACAAGTTTTCAAACCAAATGAAAAATTCGCCAAAGTAAGAAAAAAAAATTTAAATGTTCAAACTATTACAACAGCTTAATGTTAATTTCCACTATAAAATAATTTTTTATTTTTATTGGCAATACAAACTTTACAAACGAAAAATTAAATATTTGATAAAAATTACATCGAAAGGCGAACGTTTGTTGACGTTTTAGTCATCAGTTTGTTGAGCATAGCCAGCTGGCTGCAACTGACATTCCAAGTCTTGTTCACTTGACACTGTGACTCCACATACATAAGGTATGTTTCATTAAATAATTATGATAAAGCATAAAGTGCTGGTGTTTATAACAATATCATGGTACTTATACCAGTGTCCAGTAATTTTTGACAATGTAGTATCATAGTGATGTTTAAGTGTTTATAAATGCATCGTCGTGATGTTATAATACCCGGTAAATGCATCGTCGTGATGCTATAATGCAGAGGTTCTGAAACTGGGGGTAATTTGGGTATTTCCAGGGGTAATGGAGCAATTCTTAATATGGTAAAAATTTCAACATTAATGTCCGAGTATACTCGATTTCTAAAAAAATTTCATTCAGGACCGTGATCGAGTATACTAAACAATCTGCAAAAAAAATTCCTTTCAAAGAGTTTCAAAGTTTCAAAGTAATTTCAGTTATTTTCAGTAATTAATTTTTCCACTTCTACAACTTCGGCATTGCACGTTTGTGTTGGGTAATGAGATTAGTTGAGATCAGGAAAAGGGGTAAAGGGGTCAAAAAGTTTAAGAACCACTGTTATAATGCATCAACAACTACAGTATTATTCTATATTGAATTAGTACTAATGCTTATTGGCTTATTCAAGTTCAGCAATTTTACAATGTCCAGTGTAGTATCATTGTATATTTAATATGTTGTTAATGCTTACTGCTTATTGAATAATGATATCAATTATAATTATACCATACTATATTGAATTAGTGTTAATGCATTGGCATTGATAACACTGCCCAACAAAAAAACATTTTTTTGCTGGTGATTTAATTCTAAGACCTGTTTCTGGATAATATTGACGTGCTGATTTCAAAAATCACCTTAGATTTTGTCCATCACATCAGGTTTTCGTGCAATGTGCAATGCAATATGCCTATTTTGGGTGATCCATGAAGGGCACTAATCAAAATTGATGATTTTTGAGACCTGTTAACAGCTGTTTTGCTGTTAAAATGTTATCTGTGGAATACGCAAATCTGTGCATTAAATCTAAAGGTCATGTACAACATATTAAAATCTTGGGTATCTGTGATTTCCCGAGGTATGAGCGTGACGTCATGATCATGGATTCATTTTTTGCTTATTTAAACACTTTTAATCACTTTATGTGTCAATATTACCATTGTATATTAAAGTTCACTCCCTGCACAATTGTTTACTTTTCCATGCTGATTCTGAGTATGTAAAAACTTATTTTTTGAAAAGAAAAAAAATTGGGCATAACCCTGCCAAAATGCGATATCTCCGTATTTGATTGCTCGAAAACCTGACGTGATAGGCAAAAACTAAGGTGATTTTTTAAATCAGCACACCAAAGTTACCTAAAAACAGGTGTTAGAATTAATTCAGCAAAATTGGTGTTGGGCAGTGTAATTAATTGTCTCTGCTTGTCTGGGTTGATAATCTGATAACTCAATGGGTATCTGGTTGGAAAAAGTCTGAGAACCACTTGTTTGAAGCTTTTCTGTTGTAATAAATTTTTTTTACTTCTTTATTTACTGCATATACTGTTAATTTTCATTTTGTCAGTGGTCTAGTTATTTGTGAGTAATGCTCATAGTTTTCTGCTTTTTTAGGAGTCGTGTTTGCACTTAACCCCCCCCCCCCCCAAATAATAATAATAATAATCATCACAGACAATATGTTCAGTTAATGTATTTCAAGTCATAATAGTTCATGCTTGTTATGCATGCTCATGCTTTATACCTTTTAATTTTAAAATTTTGCAGAAAACATCCACTATGAAGCGAAATCGACCCAGTGGATTCCAACAAAGAAAAATGAAGAAGGCAAGAGAAGAGGTGGCTCAGGCAATGCCCGGATCAATTTTGAAGTATGGGACGCCTTCAACATCAAGTGCAATAGGAGAAAGTCCTGAAGATATTCAGCCTGGTGAATCTGAAGGGCAAATACAAGAAGCATCTTCACAAGAGGATTCAAATGAGAGAGAGCAAGGATTGGAGGATGGCAATTCATCTTCTAAAAGCAGTGAAACTGATGAAGAGGAAGGAGACGCCAGCAGAAGTCCACACCAACAGGAGGAAGACTCTGATGAAGAAGAGGAGACGGATAGATTTTCAATTTATTCTGATGTCGCTGCTTGGCCAATCCCGGTTCCAACTGACTTGAGAGTTGATCTTATTAAGAGGGGAAGTGAACCCTTCCAAAATAAGGATGGACCTTTCAGTGCAGTTCAAAGACAAGGAGAGAATTCAAAGGGAAGAGTCGACAGCTGACCACTACATGGTTCTATAAGGCTCTGCCAAATGGCGAGAAAGTTTTGAGAACATGGATGGTTTACTCTCCATCAAAAGAAAGTTTGTTTTGTTTTTGCTGCAGACTGTTTGCTCTTGATGACAAAGGAATTGGAACATCCAGCTTTGTCACTGGGTTTCAAGCATGGTGGAAACTAAACCCAAAGGTGTCTGACCATGAGGCTTCTGAGCAGCATCTCTCATGACTGGAGAAATGGAAGACCTTGGGAGCAGGGTTGAAGCTTCAAAAAACCATTGATCAAGTTCATCAAGCAACAATGGACAAGGAGAGAAAGGTAGTACTTTCTTTCTGGTGTGAAGTCCTGGAAAAAATTAATCTCACACAAAAGTATTTGCAAACAGTTGGAATCAGCCTTGAAAAGTGCATCGTGAAGCTCCAAGCTCTAAAACTGTTTCTTGAAGATCAGCACAATGAAATTGTGGAAAGGGCCATTCATTATGCAACTACAAAGTGTGAGGAAATGGACATTTCTATGGAGAGAAGAGTGAGAGTAAAGCTCCGAAAAAGGATGCCAGGAGAGATGGCAAAGGATGCTGGTCTCACATTGCCAGAGGACGTAAAAAGGGCTATGTTTGAATGTCTTGATCGCTTTCATCAAGAATTGGAGATTCGTTCTAAGGTAATGGATCAAATTCTGTCAATCTTCGCTGTTATTCAGCCAAACACTTTGGTTGTTGCAACAGAAGAAGAACTTCGGAAGTATATTCCAAATTTGACTCAGATTTTCGATGAATTCTCTGATGAAGATATCAGTGTGGAAATTGAACGACTTCGGAGGCATTTGGAACTGGAAGCTGCCAAAATCAGCGTTGAAGAGGCAAAGAAATGGACAGCATTGCAGTTTCTGGAGTTTATTGTGAAATGGGATTTTGTAAATCTTTGCCAAGCTTGTCACTGTGTTTGAGATTCTTTTTGACTGTCTGTGTGTCTATTGCTTCATGTGAAAGAAGTTTTTCCAAATTGAAATTGATAAAAAATTTCTTTCGCTCGACCATGAGTCAGACAAGATTGACAAATCTGGCTTTATTTTCAATTGAACATAAATATGCAAAGAAGGTGAATTTTGATGAGGTCATTGATCAATTTGCAGAAATTAAGGCTCGAAAGCAGAGACTGTGAATCCTCTCTATTTACCTTTGAAGAATAGGCTGAGCGTTGAGACTGGATTTCCTGTGTTTTTTGTATAAAATAAAATGCAGTATTACCTGTTCACTGAATTTTTAATGTCCTGCATTTTTCTTATTTCCAATTTGCTTATGACAGTACTGTACTGTTTAAAAATCTACTTGCAAACATAATATATTTTTCTGTGTGTTTAAATTTTAAAATTATTTATGGGGGGGGGGCCAAAGGAAGGATCCGCCCCGGGTGCCAAATAGTTTAGGTACACCCCTGCCATTCGTCAAGGGCGACTGACATTGGGGGCTTTATTTAGTCTTCAGGTGATCCAAATTTTTTTATGACTAACCAATTTAGGTCTAACTTAGTTAATTTCATCTAAAGTTCAACCATTTTTACTATGCACATTTAATGCTAGTTAGAGTACAATGTGTCAAGGTGTTTTATGTTAGATAGGACTAGTATAGCTGTGTATATTTTAGGCCTATTTATTTTAAAACCACTTACTGTTTCAGCGGTGCTGCAAGTTGATTCCCGCCTCCCGGGAATCCCGGGTCGGGAAATCCCGGGAAATCTCGACAAAATCGCGAGCGGTTATTCCCGGGATTTCATAACATTTCCCGGGAATTCCCGTACTATTTTTTTTTATTGCCAATGTCATTAAAAAGGTAAGAAAAACTCAAAATTTTTAGGAAATCGCCAACAAAAAATGAAATATTGCAAAAATATATTCGAGAAGAACATGGCCATGAATTACAGTTAATACTTGATATTCAGACAAGATGGAATAGTTTGGTTGAAATGCTAGAGAGATTTACGTCTCTCAAGAGATGTATTGCAAAAGAGATGATAGATATATAGGAACAACTTGATTTTTCGGAAAAAGAATTTAGTGCTATAAATGATGTCGTATCATCATTGAAACCACTTCAAATTGCAGTTGAAAAATTAGGCCGAAGAGATGCTACATTGCTATCTGCAGAAGGCATATTTGCTTTCATTGTAGAAGAATTATCTTCTCAAGACAACTCATTTTCTCTTACCCTCAAAGATTCTGTCGTAAAAAGAATTGAACAGCGAAGAAATAAAAATCTAATTGGTTTACTGAAATATCTGCAGTGGTGGGCACCGTTAACCAAAAAGTTAACTTCGATAACGATAATCCGTTAACCCCAATTTTTAACTCCGATAACGATAATCCGATAATTTTACTACAAAGTTAACGGAAGTTAACGATAATCCGTTAACGATAACTATTTCTTTACTAACATTTAAAAAAATCAAGGAAAAAACTTTAAAACCCATAGAAAATGTTTATTTATGCAAAATCCAACAATAAATAGGTATTTAACTGTATTTTTATCAAGTTTTGCAACTTTTTTGCTTAATAACTTTTTTTTTTATTTTTAATAAAAAATGTACTGATTACATGTTTTGAAACCCTTGTAACCACTAACCATTAACTAAATTTTAATTTACCAGAGAATTATTATGGCGGGAACTGAAAGGTAAAATTAAATTTTAGGCACATTTATTAAAGACTATGACACAATGTGCTGGTTGCCCTTCAGAAAGATCAACTTCTCAAAGTTAGGCCCAACTGCCAGTCTTGACCTCTTGGGCCTCAGGATGTCCTTGCCGAGAGAGAAGAGCCGTTCCACTGCGGCAGAGGACAGAATTGGCGTATTGTACTTCAGGAAGAGGTTGATGAAGATCTGCTCCCCCATGAAGTCAGAGTCGACTTTTACTAACGTTAAAAGAACCTTCTTACCTTCAATAAAAAGCGCACAACCTCCCCTTGCGAGATCTGGAAGCAGACTGAAGTTATGGCGGTTTGAATTCATTCGCGGAGCGGTGATCTTCCGTGAATGACTCCTCGCAGTTAACGTGTTAACGGACTTTAACAGACTAAATATCGAGTTATCGGAAGTTAACTGGTCCGATAACGATAAATGGAAATTAACTTCCGTTAATAGTCCGTTAAAAAAGGTTAACTTCGTTAATTAACTGTTATCGGATTAACGCTTTAGTGCCCAACACTGAATATCTGAATAGCCCTTTAAATTGGGAAGTTGCTGATCCTTATCTAACTTTGCCATCAAAAAGTTCTCTCCAGAATACTGCAAAGAAATTATTTGAAAGAATGTTCATTCCTTCTTCAGATGAATCTCCTGAGGAGCTATCCCATACGAATTAGATCTAAATCAAACGAAAACACCATCATCTACATGCAATGAACCAACAGAATCACATTCTCTTTTGGAAAGAATGAATGCAGCTATAAACAAGGCTGCAGGAAGTAACTCACAAATTACTCACTATTACAATGTGAAAAACATTACAAAAGAACTCAACATTTTTTAAATTACTGGGGATCGAACAGAAAATCTAAATAAACTTTTCTTTGCTTTAAAAACTATTCCCCTTACTTCAGTAGAAGCAGAAAGAGCCTTTTCTCCTCTAGGACTCTTTGTTACCAAATTGAGATCGAGATTAAATGACGAAACCATCGACAACATTTATTTCTTGAGGCAATATTATAAGTAGTTCTCTATTTTCTTTGTGAATTAAGTAAAAAAGTAATTTTTGTTAAATAAAAGAGATTAAAATTGTTTTTTTATGATTAAAAAGATTTTTTATTAGTAAAAGAGTTAATTTTAGTTTTTTGTTTTCTAGTAAAAGGAGCTATGTTTATAAGTAGTTCTCTATTTTCTTTGTGAATTAAGTAAAAAAGTAATTTTTTTTAAATAAAAGAGATTAAAATTGTTTTTTTATGATTAAAAAGATTTTTTATAAGTAAAAGAGTTAATTTTAGTTTTTTGTTTTCTAGTAAAAGGAGCTATCTACATAATTTTTTTTTTATCCTTAACTCTGGCTCAAATATTAATTCTTAGCAAGGTAAAAGAATACAATTAACAGTAAAATTTAATATTGGACTGAGACAATTTTCAATGCTTTCCCGGGAATTTCCCGGGATCCCGGGATTCATCGATTACGCTCCCGCTTTCCCGGGATTGGAGAGAGCCGGGAAATCGGGCAACCCTAAATTTAGCACCCCCAATTTCTTCTTTTCAGTTGGTAACAATTTTTGGTTAGGTTAAAGTCGTGATATTTTCGTTAAAACTAACGAAAATATCACGACTTAACCTAATCAAAATTTGTTACCAACTGAAAAGAAGAAATTGCAGGTGCTATAAAGGAAAAGATCCTTTTTTGTCTCATATGATTCTTGTTAAAATATATGAGTGTGGTTATGAATGTACGGTGATAGTAATTTATTAATACTTTTAAAGGAAAAAAATAATTAATGCAAACTATGGCTCAACATATGTATTCCGTGCCCAACGCAGCTTAATTTCATTCATAATTCTTCAAACCTTTGAAATTTACGTTATACTAGTATAACGTCAGAAAAATTTTGGCAGTTGGTGTCAGTAGTTGTTTGAAAGTTACCACGAGTGTAGACGCCGATTTGTTGTGTGTCGTTTTATTGTCCAGTTCAGTTTTGCAATAATTTCAAAACGAAGTACTCGAAATATGGAAAACAAGAACATTTTAATTTATATGAAATAAGTCAAATACGAGACACTGTAAGAACATGTGCATTTAAGAACTGGTCTGTAGTTCAGTGCAAATTGCACGCCTAAAATATGCAGGGATTCATTTTTTCATTAGTTTCCCCATGTTAAAGAGTTATGCAGACTTTTAAGCTCTTTTCTTTTCGTCCAAAACTTTACTTTAAGACTTAAGTCACATTTCTTTCACTGACTTCAAGTCAGATTTGTTGACAAAAAGAACGCGGAAACTTGAGTTTTTTACGTCAAATGTAAACAAAATTCTTTTAGGTCCACTCTTGGCTAGGCCTATTTTGTAGTTCATGTGCTAAAGGCTGTTCAGGCTTTTATCATGAATTCAGCCCACAGTAAGACTGAATAAGATCAAGACTGTAGCCTAGGTTTGAGCTCGCCATGGCGGCCCCAGCCTAGGCCAATATAAGCCCAAAAATGCAATGATTGAAGGCAAATTCTTTAATTAAGGCCTATAAGTGCGCACATTTAATCTAACATAGCTTTGAAAAAACTATATAGGGCTATGGGTTGATTGCCTGTGCCCTCATCCGTTGGAAATTTCCAACAGACTTCAGTGGAGGGTTACCGACAAAAGCCCTATGTTTTTTCGTTAGAGAGTTATAAATATGTAGGTTGTTAAAGGACCTTTTTATATTTAAGTGATTACGGTAATTTTAGCGCCGGGAGTTGGGAAGCCTTATGTTAATGAAAACTGAAATTGCCTCACCTTAATTTTGCTGGGTCCTTGGTTTGCTTCGATGTAGGGCGTTACGATCATTTTCGGTGTAGGGCCGCCACGATGGAGTTACGCGGCGAATTTACTTAAGGTAATTAATATAGACAGTCACTATATAAACCCCTGAAGGAATAGGCCTATCCTTTTATAGTCACTAGGTTTTATATTATAAGGAATTCACTCGGGACTTTAGGGGGGACAAAGACATCCTCCCTGTTTAAAGCTTCGCTGTAACATAAACAGCCCTGAGAGCCGTTCCTTGGTTCTGGTGTATTATTTGCCGAACTAGCAAAATTTTTGTTTGGTCTACTCCTGTGGTAGACTAAACAATAAATTGGGTTTTCTCGTTGCTATGTGAGGCTGATTCATACATACAGGTTCTTTGTACGTATGGCAATTCAATTATTTCATTCCCAATAGGCTATGTCGCCAATCCCGAGGCAACTTTGTATAGATATTTAATTCAATTAATTAATAATTTATATTTAATTATGAAATAAATGTACCACATATGATACCATGTTGTGAGTGCGTATAGTTTTTCCATAATAGCCTTTTAATGTTAATAAAATATATTTCTTTTATATGTGAACCTAAATAATGCAATGAGTTCTCGAAATACTTAAGATTCTGCAGACGACAAAATTGTTTTGAAAAAAGTAGTTTTCTCGAACCATCTCCGAATCTGGCTTCAGCAAAACTTGTCAAGGGTCATAGAAACTTTCGTTTATGTACTTGATTTTTCGAACTACCAATACTGCAGGCTGCAGCCCTTTAGTAAAAGATGAAGCATCTGAATGTTCCAGATTTACTTAATTGAGAGCTTCTCTGTTAGACTGGTTAGTAGTAACTGTATAAGCCCTGAGCTCAGTAACATAGGGCTTACATAAGTGACGCATAGGCAGGCTCTGTGCATGGCCTACATTAGGTCCCATAGGGAGTTCAGTAGAAATATTTTTATACGCATTCGTATGGGCAAGAGCGTAACTAGCTTTCAAAAGTTGAGGGGGACAACTATAATGATGAAAAATCCTGCGATGAATTTCTGTGCTGCTATCCTGTAGGTAATGTGTTTGCGACCAAAATGATGCTCTTAAAATACTATGATTTAGAGAATGATCTATGTTTATGATAGTAATAGGAAAATCAAAGAAGCATTTTCACAACTATCTTATGTATATCAAGTATATACTTAACATTAAAGGAAACTTAAATCAAAAGTTGAGGGGGACAAAACCTATATTACCCCCCTCAGTTCAAAGTTGTGGGGGGACATGTCCCCCCAGTCCCCCTCGTTAGTTACGCCCCTGCGTATGGGTTTACCTAAGATTTTTTTTTTGGTCCAAAATCTGACTTCTTTCACTTCTTTCACTGACTTCAAGTCAGATTTGTGGACCAAAAGAACGCGGCAACTTGAGTTTGTGACGTTAAATGTAAGCAAAACTCAGGCCTACTCTGGGCTAGACTATTAGAGTTCATTAAAAGCTTAGCCATTGATCTGGATTCTTAATATATGGCAGCAGGGTCCTAACTTTAGGCTTCCATGTTGAATCTAGCCCGCAATAAGCTACAGTTGTTTCGGCCAATATAATATGACTAAATCTTTAGTCATTGATCTTGGCTGAGAGATTTCTTTGAATTTCTTCAAACTAACTAATTCTATATATACAGGGTGGGTAAAAAAAGTGACCCCTTAGAGGTAAACTGTCATATTAAAAAAAGTAAGGGGACTAGAGCTCCCAAACTTCATAGATGTTTACCTTAGCATGTTGTTCGTCTTAATTGAGAAGTTGCTCGATGTGTCCCCCTTCCTGCTCAACGCAGGCCTCCAAACGTGAACGCCACTGATCAATACATCTGTTTACATATCGTTGAGACACCTTCTCCCAGCCGAACAGAATTCTTTCGCGTAGTTCATCTATGTCTCTTATATTGGTACCAGAGATGTAAATTTTGGACTTCAGGGCTTCACAAACACCATAATCTAGTGGTGAAAGATCGGGGCTACTAGCCGGCCACATATTGGGTTCGATAAAATCCGATATTTCGTTCTCAAGGAATGTGACAGTTTGGCGTGCTCTGTGAGCAGGGGCTCCATCTTGTTGGAAAGTATATCTTTCACTCTATCTAACTGATATTCGACGAATTAGTGGTGAAAGATACAGTATACTTGCTGGTATCTTTGATAGATGAGGGATTTGAAACTTTTTAAATTTTTATGCAGGAAAGAGGTGCCAAGGGTTTCCTGTCAATCGCTAGGTTTCATACTACGATAAGGAAATGTTTGCCAAAGTGAAGCTAAGGGGTAAACCCACGCAGCTAGTTAACGAATTTGTTTGTTTATACAGAGGGTTGACAAAAGTAAATAGACGCCTTTGGTTTTTTTTTTTTTTTTTTCCATAGTTTTTGATTCGATAATAAAAGAACAAATAATAATAAATTTACTGAATCATTATATCTAGAGTCGTGTTGCTTCCCCCTTTGCGTTATGTAAACCTGACACACGTTCTGACATTCCACTGATGATCTTTGCCATTTTTCAACCCTCTACTTAGTTGCTTTAGCCCAGTGCTGTCCAACTTCTATAAAGCGCGGCCAAGATGTTGCCTATAATCATACACTGTTGGTTAATACGACTTAGGAACCCGCTGAATGTTGTTCTCCCTACTAGAAATGACAAAATAGGGAAGAAAATTCAGAAATGAAATTTGGCAAACGTCCATTCCGCGGGCCGCAAGTTGGACAGCGCTGCTAGCCAAAGATTTTTCTCCGTGTACCTTGTGACGAGCCTGAATTAAATGGGAAATCAAAACAGTCCTTATCTTCTTTTTGCGATTAACCCGTATCAGGAACCTTCAATTTTCTTACGTTGTTGGAACCATGGGGTCTATATGACCCTAGGCCTAAAATCTTACAAAATTGTGCTACATGTGATTGTTTCATTACAGATTTTTGTATAAAAATCTATAATGAAACAGTCACATAAATGAAACATTGTATGTGATATTTAAGAACTTTTAACGAATAATATCTCTTTCAGTGTTTTGACCCCATGATTCCCTGATGAGGATTAAGGAGTGTTCTCATCTCTTTTGTTAACTGTATTTGTTACAGTGCGAAATACATTACGAAAATGAACCATCTAAATCTGCAGTACTTCACTATTGGAATCATGGAATAGCTCACCTTCTACCGAAAAGTTAGTTATATATACTGTGCGTATATTTATTTATTTACTTATAATTATAATAATAATAATATTAATTAATTACCTGGAAGGGCTGCACACTGGACTGGTGACGTAGAAATGAGTTAAGAATTTACTATTTGAGGCTAATTTATCAATATTTGGTGTTCTCGAAGTGGGATGACCAGAAAAGCTTAAGTCGCCATATCCTAAATCATCGGCTAGGAGAATAATAATATTTGGATGACTCGAATTTCCATAGCTAACCTTCGAAGATGATTCTCCCTTGAAAGAAGAGAAAAAGGAGGTTATGATGATTGTGAAGAAGAAGAAGAAAAAGAAGTAGTAGTTAAAATATAGCTCGAGCAAAATTCGTGTCATGGAAATTAATTATTTATTCTGTAAATCAAAATCATATGACGGTTTGGTAGGATATTTTTCCAACTTGCATCTAGTTCACATTTTAGAAGTGATTCGTTGTTGTTCAGTAAAGAAGATGCTACGGTAACATAGCAGCGTAGCTAAACTGGAGAACATTTTTTATTTATATATATATATATATATATATATATATATATATAACCCAAAGTTTTTAAATTTTTATATTTATGAAAAAAAAATTCGACCCCTCAAAAAACCGGGTTTTTTTTTTAATCATGCTCAAAAGTAATTGTACTTAAAATATGAAATGTTATAAATGTACCCTTGATTAATGACTTCAATGTTATAATATGCGCGAGGTAATGAAAATATTTATATAAAGTTAGGTGAATGACACCAGGCCAATGGAGCCTGTTACACGTTATTACCCAGTTGTTCATCCTTCCAGAAAAAAATAGTTTGGTAAATAAATTGGTACCTTTGGCAGCCCAGTGGTTAAGATGCTGGGCTGCTGATCGGGAGGTCATGAGATCGAGTCCCGTGGTGGGTCGTGGTTCGGATTCCACGTTAAGCTGTAGGTCCAAGGTGGAGCAACAAGCTTGACCTTCGTCAGAATGAACAACTCGGGCGGAAGCAAAACCAATGTACCAAGGTGTGTGTGTGTGTGTATATACTATATAGCTCTGTGGTGTAGTGGTTAGCGTCCCTGACCACGAATTCATCGGCCCCGGGATCGAGACCCGGTGACGGTAGGTGGCGCGCAGCAAAACCCAGCTGTTCATGCTTCCACACAATAAAGAAAGTGGTTGGTAGATAAATGGGTACCCTGGGTGGCCTAGTGGTTAAGACGCTGGGCTGCGGGTGGGGTGTGGTTCGGATTCCACGTTAAACTGTAGGTCTAAAGTGGAGTGAAAAGCTTGACCTTCGTCAAAATGAACAATTCGGGCGGAAGCTAACCAAAGGTGTGTGTATATATATATATATATATATATATATATATATACATTCAACTGCAAAGAACACGCAGTATAAATAACGTAAAGAACGACGCTTGTATAGGAGATATTCCGCGCAAGACGAGAGAGAGAGAACGAAACAAATGAAAAAATGAGGTAACCACCCGGGAATCGAACCCGGGATCTTCCGATTGCCGGTCAGATGCGATACCATTACACCATAGGCCTCACTCTTCCAAATGCCGTAATTCTTCTACATACTCGCAGAAACCAATGCCCCAAAGGGGCACCTCCCGCATACCGTAACATTATATACATTCAACTGCAAAGAACACGCAGTATAAATAACGTAAAGAACGACGCTTGTATAGGAGATATTCCGCGCAAGACGAGAGAGAGAGAACGAAACAAATGAAAAAATGAGGTAACCATATATATATATATATATATATATATATATATGAAAATTATTTCACGAAGGTAACACGTGAAAAATATTTATGATGAATAAAACCACGAAGGAAAGGAAACACAAAATGGTGCTCAAGCGCTTTCGTCTAATGACATCCTCAGGAACACTGAAGTATATAAAAAGGTTAAGCCTATATATAGGTTACAGAAAGAAAAAAAGAAAAAATAAATAACATACATACACACAAACACACACATATATATATATACATACATATCTATATATACAAATACATACATACATACATACATACATATATATACATTAAACAGAGAAGTAAAAATAATAAAAAATAAAAAATTAAAAATTAAAACCTTAAAGGATTACCAATGAGGCGTACAGATTGTAAGGAAAAATATCGATTTTTAGCACAAGATCAAATGGATTATAAAAATACAAATTTATACTGGAACTCTGCCGGGTTTTAGCACAATGCTGCCTATGGTCAGGTTTCGATATATATATAAAAAAAAAAAAAAATAAATAAAATGCAAATTAAAAGTTAATCGATTTTTAGCACAAGATCAAATGGATTATAAAAATACAAATTTATACTAGAACTCTGTCCGGGTTTTAACATATTGCTGCCTATGGTCAGGTTTCGATATATATAAAAAAATAAAATGCAAATTAAAAGTTAATAAAGTAGAAGACAAGTTTACCAAAGATTTAATGTTTTACACTTCTTATCTAAATCTGCTTTAAAGGAATTCAACATAACAGGATCGAGTTGAAAAAGACCTTTGCTTATGTTGAAGTTATTTGAAAGTTGGATAATGGCAGACTCAAGAATATTTCTATTAACAATGTTGCTTGAATGGAATAAAACTGAAGCATTATTCCAATCAATACAGTGGGCTAACTCTGACAAATGGACAAAAAGGGCACTGGACAACTGTCCTGTTCTAACGGAATATTGATGCTGTTTTATACGTGTGTGCAAATCCTTTCCCGTCTGACCTATGTAAAAGGAATCACATTGTTTACAACCAATTTTATAGATAATGCCTGAATTATTGGTAGGGCTATTTTTTACTATGATATTTTCACAATATTGTTATATGAAAATACTACATTAATATCCAAAAGTTTAAGTACATTAGCAATGCCTAAAAAGCCCGGGAAAAATGGAAGTACTAAAATATTTTTTGACAAAGTACGAGTGTTAATATTGACACGATAGAAAGTTCGTTTTGCCTTGTTGAGACAAGATTCCATAAACGCAGATGGATAACACAAATCACTTCCAATACCGTTGATTTTTTCCAATTCGGCATCGATGTATTCCGGACTGGCGATCCTAAGGGCGCGGAGAAACATTGATGAAAATATGGCCTTCTTAATGGGGGTATCATGTCCCGAGTAAAAGTGTACGTAGGACAAATTGTTTGTCGTTTTCCGATAGATACTAAACTTAAAACCTGGGCTTTCCCTATGTACACGCACATCCAAAAATGGGATTGAATTGTCTTGCTCAACTTCTAAAGTAAACTTAATGGAGGGGACTTGATCATTTAACTGAAGGAGGAAGCTATCCAGGTCACGATTCATGGGCCAGATACACAAAATATCGTCGACGTACCGCAACCAAGGGATGCCAACCCCCAGGATTCTCGGAATATAGGTAATTTCGAAAAACTCCATATAAATATTGGAGAGGAGGGGCGATAAGGGGTTGCCCATAGCCATCCCAAAAACTTGTTGATAATACTCGTTATTGAAAGTAAATTTACAGTATGACCTGCCACTACCTTCACACATTGTTTTGGAACTCATTAAGCTTTGCATCAAAGACTGTAAATTTACTTTCAATAACGAGTATTATCAACAAGTTTTTGGGATGGCTATGGGCAACCCCTTATCGCCCCTCCTCTCCAATATTTATATGGAGTTTTTCGAAATTACCTATATTCCGAGAATCCTGGGGGTTGGCATCCCTTGGTTGCGGTACGTCGACGATATTTTGTGTATCTGGCCCATGAATCGTGACCTGGATAGCTTCCTCCTTCAGTTAAATGATCAAGTCCCCTCCATTAAGTTTACTTTAGAAGTTGAGCAAGACAATTCAATCCCATTTTTGGATGTGCGTGTACATAGGGAAAGCCCAGGTTTTAAGTTTAGTATCTATCGGAAAACGACAAACAATTTGTCCTACGTACACTTTTACTCGGGACATGATACCCCCATTAAGAAGGCCATATTTTCATCAATGTTTCTCCGCGCCCTTAGGATCGCCAGTCCGGAATACATCGATGCCGAATTGGAAAAAATCAACGGTATTGGAAGTGATTTGTGTTATCCATCTGCGTTTATGGAATCTTGTCTCAACAAGGCAAAACGAACTTTCTATCGTGTCAATATTAACACTCGTACTTTGTCAAAAAACATTTTAGTACTTCCATTTTTCCCGGGCTTTTTAGGCATTGCTAATGTACTTAACTTTTGGATATTAATGTAGTATTTTCATATAACAATATTGTGAAAAATATCATAGTAAAAAAATAGCCCTACCAATAATTCAGGCATTATCTATAAAATTGGTTGTAAACAATGTGATTCCTTTTACATAGGTCAGACGGGAAAGGATTTGCACACACGTATAAACAGCATCAATATTCCGTTAGAACAGGACAGTTGTCCAGTGCCCTTTTTGTCCATTTGTCAGAGTTAGCCCACTGTATTGATTGGAATAATGCTTCAGTTTTATTCCATTCAAGCAACATTGTTAATAGAAATATTCTTGAGTCTGCCATTATCCAACTTTCAAATAACTTCAACATAAGCAAAGGTCTTTTTCAACTCGATCCTGTTATGTTGAATTCCTTTAAAGCAGATTTAGATAAGAGTGTAAAACATTAAATCTTTGGTAAACTTGTCTTCTACTTTATTAACTTTTAATTTGCATTTTATTTTTTTATATATCGAAACCTGACCATAGGCAGCAATATGTTAAAACCCGGACAGAGTTCTAGTATAAATTTGTATTTTTATAATCCATTTGATCTTGTGCTAAAATCGATTAACTTTTAATTTGCATTTTATTTTTTTTATTTTTTTTTTTATATATATATCGAAACCTGACCATAGGCAGCATTGTGCTAAAACCCGGCAGAGTTCCAGTATAAATTTGTATTTTATAATCCATTTGATCTTGTGCTAAAAATCGATATTTTTCCTTACAATCTGTACGCCTCATTGGTAATCCTTTAAGGTTTTAATTTTTAATTTTTTATTTTTTATTATTTTTACTTCTCTGTTTAATGTATATATATGTATGTATGTATTATGATGTATGTATTTGTATATATAGATATGTATGTATTATATATATATATATGTGTGTGTTTGTGTGTATGTATGTTATTATTTTTTCTTTTTTTCTTTCTGTAACCTATATATAGGCTTAACCTTTTTTATATACTTCAGTGTTCCTGAGGATGTCATTAGACGAAAGCGCTTGAGCACCATTTTGTGTTTCCTTTCCTTCGTGTTTTATTCATCATATATATATATATATAAAATTATTGAACAGTTTGCCCTGAAATGCATATCTAAATAAAGTTTCCTCGTTTTCTTTTGTTACCCGTAAATAGTCAGAATAAGATGTAGATTTCATTTCAGTATGACATCTCATGAATGATATGGGGAGACTTGGTGAATTATATTAAATGACGGTTTGAACTCCGATGATGCTGGTAATATTAACACAGGAGCTAAAGAAATGGCCGGTATTATTGCCAGTTTCCAGCCCTCCTCAATGAGTATAATTATTTCTGTGTTGTGTTGTGTGCGTAGCGTGTAGCATATCCTATAGTAAATAAACGTAGTAAAACGTTGCCAGATACCGCAATATGAAATATTTTGGAGGGGACAGGAACGTAAGATATTATATATATATATATATATATACAGTGATGGGCAGTATCTAGATACATGTATCGCCGATACGTATCGATCGATACTTTTGTATCGGTATCGGTATCGCTTTAGCTACTTGACAAAAGTATCGATTTATCGGTATCGCTAAGGTCAATTTTCTTAAATGTATCGAAAAAAATCGATACTTCGATACATCGATACATTAATAAGAACCCAGGAATTCTACGGGTCTTCCTGAAGTATAACACACCACTACCATCCTCTGCTCCTGTAGAACGGTTGTTTAGTTTGGCTGGTCACATTCACGCTCCAAAAAGGAATAGACTGTCTGACCAGATGTTTAGCCAGCTGGTATTTTTGAAGGGTAATAGTAATTACTTTTAATTGTTAGTGTAATATTTTCAGTCATTCATGTATCCTACAAAATTAAAACATACTTTCATTAAATAAAGCAATTGTTTTTATTTACATCTTTAAAACCCATTAAAATGTCGTTGATTTTACTTACAGTGAGTACAAATTACTAGTATAAACAATAATATCTAATACCTACATATTAAATGAATAATTATAAAAATGTACCGGCGATGCATGTATCGGTATCGGTATCGCTTAAAACATCTAGAAAGTATCGGCGTATCGGTATCGCCTAAGACGTTCTTCATGTATCGATGTATCGGTATCGCTTTAGCGATTTTCATGTATCGATGCCCATCACTGTATATATATATATATATATATATATATATATATATATATAACCCCGCAAGGGGGTTCTAAGCTCGTGCTCTTGAGTGCTCTTTGTGCTCGTTTGTACGTGCTTGTTCCTGGAGGTTTCACGTGCGCCCTCCCGGCCCTAGCACCCAAGGATGATGGGGCTCGACCCTGCAGTCCTTGTCATCCTTGGTCTTTTTCCACTTCGACTGTCCCCTCCACCCTTTCTTTTTCCTCTGTCTTTCCTCTCACTTTTTCTTTGTTTTTCCGCTGAGATATGCCCTTTTAAATAGAGGCGAATCGGTTCTTCCCGAACTTTAAAATATATATATATATATATATATATATATATATATATATATATATATGGTGGGCCGTAAGTTTCCATACATAGGAAAAATTAAACGTTTGTTTTTATGTTTCAGATACCCTAAGAATATGCGTTTGACGAAAGAGCAACGAATTGAAATCATACTGATGGCTGGGTCGGGAAGCAGTCGCATGGTTGCAATGAACTTTAACAGACAACATGGAACGAACATCACACACGACACTGTGGCAAAACTTATTAACAAGTTGGATGCTTGGATGCTTGGATTGGTCGGCGTGGTCCTGTGGAGTGGCCTCCCAGATCCCCAGATCTCACCCCCCTTGATTTTTATCTTTGGGGGCACTTGAAGGCCATGGTGTATCAGGAAAAGATACGAGACATAAATCATCTAAAGGAACGTATCACCAACGCCATTACAAGCATAACGTCAACTGTGCTAATGCGTGTTCATCAACAGTGGGGAACACGTATTGAAATGTGTTTTCAAAACAATGGCAACCATGTAGAGCATATTATATAAATAAAAATGGTTGTCCATAAAAAAATGTTTATTTTTCCTATGTATGGAAACTTACGGCCCACCCTGTATATATATATATATATATATATGCCTAGTAAAGCCTGAAGCTTAAGGGCCAAATTAAATAAAATAAATATTACAATTTCACAATTATTTATGTTAAAAAAACTGTAAAATTGTATTTATTTTATTAATAAAGGTTATTAAATTTATTCAGTTCAGTATACTATATATATAAGTAAATGAAACAAACAAAATATGTAGCAAAATATTATTTTAAAATATTTTCAAATGTAAATTTCAATGCATACCTTTTTCCATGGCTGTACCTTTCCAAAATTTATCGACAGCGCAAAAAATAACAGAAAATACACTTCACACTTCTTTACAAAGAAATATGCCATTTTAAATTTCACTAATTATTACTTTATTTTTTCTTTAAAACTTTATAAATCCTTGATATAATTTTAAAGCAATGATCTCTGCATGTAATCATTCAATGACCATCCACCATCCATATATATATATTATATATATATATATATATATATATATATATAACTGTAAAGCACAAATATAATCCCACTTTTTTCTTCGAATGATTTCTGTCACACAATGAAAGCTAACCCTACCAAGCAGTGAAAACGTATTGAACCCAACAGATAAGAATATATTTAACTAGCAGAAGCCTGTAAGTCAAGAAAATTGAGATTAATGATAACATTTCTGATAGGGAGATATTATTGCAGTAAGGAACTGTAACACTCGGTTCATACGATGTTGGGGGCTTTGAGAAGTTTTCATTCCTAACGCGAGAATTGCGCAGTAGAAATAAATTTATTGATTGGAGCGTCGCAGTCAGTGGAAGTAATTTTAATCCTTTATTTCTACTTATACCGAGTACTGAATTTTTATTTTAAGAATGCGAGCATTTGCATTAATATTTTACGTACTCTTCCTAAAGATACGTAGTTTATTTCTCCGACCTTCTTCATTATTTTTACATCTCTTATCCGCCATTCGCCACCCGCGCGAAATTAATCCCGGATGTTTTTCCCTTCATGATTCGCTAGTCTCTTTCCACTCAATGTCATTCCCATTTTCTTCAAATGAGACAATTCTCAAATCGATCCATTCCCGTTCCCACTGTGGGATTTCTCACTTTAAGTTAAATTTTTCGAGGAAAATACCCCTCAAATCCAAAATTGCGTCACAGGCTCATTTTACCATTTCCCAAATCAGAAAACACTTTTCTCAATTTCGGAATTCTCACTCGGATCATTCTCATTTGGGGGCCGCGGATCAGAATGGAAATGATATTGAATGGGAAGTAATCTGCTTCGCCATTATGCAAAATAACGAAACTAAATAAGTAAATATAAACAGAATAAATTGAAATTAAGATTCAAAATTGAAGTAATTTTGGTTACAAAAGAATTTTCACTCGTGATACCTCATGCGGGTACTGCACTCTCCGTGTCTTAATTCCCATTTCACGAATGCGTAAGAAATAATAAATAAAAAGTAAAACGTAACTAAACAAATTAAAACAAATTAAAAATAAAATAAAAATTTTGAGAGCAAAATTAAAATTTTCTGTTTGATCATCCTCACCTGTATAACTATACAACCGCCATTTTCCAAATTCTTTACTTTCGTCCCATCTGTTATAACGAGACTAAATCAAAGAATTATGAGGGTTTTTTTACAGGAAGAAGGGTATATACTGTTAGAGGTCAGGGTATGGGTCAGTTGAGGATTGCACGTCATGGGTTTGCTGATTCAAAAATATCATGTTTTATTTTACACAGATCAGCTTATAATATAATGAATAAAGTTATAATAATAATAATAATAATAATAATAATAAGTGTTAAATAAATCTCAAAACACACACACACACATACACACACACACACACATTATTGAGAGAAATTATCGTACCATTACTTTGTGTCTGCTAGACTGCTGACCTATACCATCTTAAAGCAAGGTTGATTGCACAATCTAAATTTGCATGTAAATTATAATTACTAATTGTACTGCATAATTAGAGCATATGAGATAACCACAAAACATATAGGGTCATGTTTGTTTACGTGAGGCGGCAACTTTTAGGTCAGATATGATAATTAACTAGGCTAGATCTGATACTAAATGACGCAGACGCCCACTGGACAGTTAGGGAGGGTGAAAGCAATAAATAACTTCATCTGAGAAAATCTGGCACTCCTAAAGTGAAGTACACGCACCATCTCAAATCTTTCCTCTCTTTTCCTTGTCGGCATTATTATATACGAGTAGTATACTGCTTTTGCAAAACTGTAGACTCTACAGTCCAGGTTTCTCCCAGTGTCCATTTATTAGCGGTTATATTCGTACACATAGGCGCATGAGGCGGGAGGTATGGGGGGCGGTAGCCCCCTCAGGACTAGGGAATTGAGCATTTTCAGGGCAAATATTGAGCATTTTCAGGGCAAATACTGAAATTTTCAGGGCAGATTTTTCCTGACATTCCTTTGGTTTTTTTTTACTTCTTGAGGTGAATTAATTACTTGCTACTATATTTGTAGTTAATAATTAAAACGTAAGTTGAGGGCTTACTGAATTCTATATCAACTGCAATGCCGTAGGTTTGCTTGTCATTTAGAAATGTTGTAGCAAAATTTTATCTCATACGCTAACCTTTGTGCTATTTTATGCTACACATAGTGCTTATGCGGAAATCAGGACACCCTGAAAATTTTTAGGGCAAATTTTTTCCGCCACCCCAGTAAAGTGCCATCCCATACGCTATGTTCGTACATCTTTTACAATCCATTAGTCTGATGCTCATTCGTGGTCTAATGATTAAGGTTTCTTTTTGAAAGTTCATGCCAATGTCTTTGTAAAACTATATGCCTGGATTAAGTCCTGTTTACGTTCTGCAGTTTTACACATTCATGGCTGCGCATGTACAACAACGAAACAACAAACGAGGAACGTCATAAAAAAATACTCTACGTTCAGATACATCAGAATGACAGGAAATGGATTCTTAGATTATGCATGTATGTATGGTTAAACTTTGAGGAACTGCTCTATTATCAGTAATTTTCAAAAGTTCTTTTACTGTCTATTCACTGGTCTACAGCCAAAATGCTTCGGAAATAAAAGTAGTCAATCTTTACTAATTTTGGGTCACTGAATATGAAAATGATGCCTAAAATTGCCAACTGGCTCTATTTATAAAGATATCAGGCAACCCTGCACCCTACTAACTGGACTGCATCTGTCGCGTAATATGTAGTCGCCTGTGACACATCGACGCATTGTGTGAAAAATGCTCTGTATGAATTGTAACCAATTAACCCACCCCTAATATCTCCAGTCTAACTATAGAGTAGATTAAGTCTAGCCTTGTAGGGGTCAGCCTAGAGATTCCGGAAATGGTCCAGAGCGGGCAGATAAATTGAGGTCCACAGTAGGATTCCTCACCAAATTAGGTTAGGGCAATCTACCGTCACTTTTGTTAAGCTATGAGTTGATGCTAGGTCTTAGACCACAATATAGGCCTAGTTTGTCTGACCCAGCTTAATTTACGGCGTTTACTTCTAACTGGGTTAAAAACACAATTAGTCACTTGCTGCTAGTTATTAGGGAGTCCCTTTTCCCCTTTTGTTTAATTGTTGAGAGCGTACTTGCTGGTGGGGATCTTTTTCCGTGGTTTGTTCTTCTCCCTTCTCTCGTTCCGTCTTGTCGCCCCGTTCCTCGTTTTCGTTCTCTCTCGTCCTTTTCGCGGGGCTTTTTCCACCAGTGTCCTCTTGGGTTTTTTTCGGTTGGTTGATCGGTAATGTATATCTATTACCGAGCACGCTCTTGTCACACAGTATATAAATACTAGTGTGGAGAATAACTCTGGTGAGCAACCAATTGGTTTCATCCACCCAGTTATTGACATAAAAGGAATTTAATAATTGTTAGATTAACTATCTACCTACTCAGTGAACCATTTTCGTTACCTCCCAACTACCCACACATCAGTTTTCCATATACTGGGGGCCCCGGGAGCTAAAAATTTTGGTGTCATTGTCACCAATTTTTATGTCTGAGTGTAGACTAGCTAACTATTTGACTGTAAATGCCTGTTAATCTGATTAACAGTGCCTATCCTCACCTTCTCATGGAGAAGATGTAGCATTTAATTAGAAGAGAAAATATACATCCATAGGATGAAACTGTCTATGGTCTTTACCATAAGAAAAGGAAAAGTGAAAGTTAGAAGATAAAATTACAATTCCCCAGCATCTATTTTTTGTTGTAAAAATAGTCGCGCCTTTAATGCTGTTTGTCGCTGAGGTCTTGTGTCTGTCAATGTTGTAGTAGGATGCGTTACCACTCCTACTGTCAAAGGAATAGTTACTGGAAGTTCAGTGTCTCCAGTTGTTACTGTCAGTGGAGAAGATTCTCCAAAGTCCATTGTTTTGGGTCCAGACTCTAAGGGGTACAAAAGAGAAATGTCTCTTGTTGTGTCACCCGTTGAAGTCCTTAATTTGACCACTCTTGTTACCCCGTCTGCCCCTGGTCTGAGTTCTAAAACTCTAGCCAGAGGCCAGTATTGTCTTGGAGTACTGTCATGTATGAGAACAAGGTCCCCTCCCCTACCTTAATTGTGTCAGACCAATCCTTCTTAGTCATTTGTTTATGTCTCTCCCTTAGACCCATCAAGTACTCAGTTTTCCACTGTTTAATGAAATGAGCTTTAACTCTAGTTAAGTGTTGTAACTTAGTCTGGAGTTCATCGTGTCGTTGAGTCCAGTTTGGGTCTTCTGAAGAGTCTATATTGTAGTCCGGCAGGAGACTAACTTGTTCTCCCCGAATCAAATGATTTGGAGTTAATGGTTCCGGGTCATTAATGTTGTCACTCACATAAGTGAGTGGTCTATTGTTGTTGTTCTCAATCTCAGCCAGGAGAGTGAGCAACTCAAACAAGTGTATCTGTTTTTTACCAATTGCTTTCTTCAAGCAATTCTTTACTGTTTGTATATTCCTCTCCCAGATCGAACCATACCAAGGAGAGGCAACTGGAATATACTTCCACTTTATGTTTGAATTTTGTATATATAATTGTGTGAGTTCGTTGCTTAACAAGTCGTTTATGACTTGTTCACCAGCCTTGAAATATGTAGCATTGTCAGTCCAAACTGTCTTGGGTACTGAATGTCGTGCACAGAATCTCTTAAAGACAGCAACAAAAGATTCTGCTGTAAGGTCCTCCACAACATCCAGATAAACAGCTCGTGAGGCAGCACATGTAAACAATACAATGTACATTTTTTGTTCAGTGTCAACCACCCCTACAGTCAATGCTCCTGTATAGTCAATGCCTACAGTCTCAAAGGGTCTGTTGAGAGTAACTCTCTCCTCTGGCAAAGCAGGAGGATTTGGTTTCCTATAGGGCCTAGCATGAATACGCCTACATGTGACACACTCACTCAGGACTGTTTTAACAGTGATCCTTCCCTTGGGTATCCAATAAGTTTTCTTAATGTAGTTAGTGTCTGTGGTACCCCCATATGATGTACATCATTGTGTGTTTGTCTGATGATTAATGTTGTCAAATAGCTAAATCTAGGTAAAAGGATTGGATGTTTGCTTTTGTAAGACAGTTTTGATTTGTCTAATCTCCCTTTACACCTTAGAAGGCCTTCCTCATCTCTGAACAAGTTTAGATCCACAACTACTGATGGTACAGGCTCTTTTGTTTGTTTCCCATTAGTCAAGAATTCTAACTCTTTATTGTACTCCTTTTGTTGTGCATGCCCTATCCAGTACTTGGTTGCAACTTCTGTATAATTATGATTGTTCTTATTTAGCTGTTTGTTAATTGTAGTTAAACAGTTGTGAGCAAATCTCAAACAGTAGGCTGTGACCCTGACAAGTTTGCTGAAATCAGAATAATGTTCATAATTAGTGATTGGTTCAACCTTTTCATTTGAAAAGATTAAATTTAATGTCAAGTTAACTTGTTCCACAGGCCATTGGTCTGTATTACAGAGCCACTTAGGTCCCATGAACCAAGTTTTGTTTGACTTCAACAACTTGTAGGATAAACCTCTGGTCAGAAAGTCTGCTGGATTTTGTTTAGTTGGAACATAGTGAAAGTTTACTTGTAGGCTTTCATTAGCTTCAGCTATTTCTTTTAGCCTGTTTCTTACAAAGATGTTCTTACTATTAATGCTATCATTCCGTATCCAGGCAAGACAAATCTGACTGTGAAGCCAGATGTGGATATCAGTTATGTTCACATCATGGTAAGCATCCTTAAGCAATGAAATGGTTTTAATGGCTAATGCAGCAGCCAATAGTTCCAGTTGAGGTATGGTTCGGGTAGGTTTGAGAGGTGAAACTTTCCCTTTTGCATAAATTAGATGACTTTCTGTAGGACTTACAAGGTATGCACAGCACCCATAAGCCTGTGTGCTTGCATCAGCAAACACATGAAGTCTCTGGGGCTTATCCCTAAACCCACAGCACCTTTGAATTTTAATGTTCTGCACTTTTGTTGAATCAGCAGCTAACTTCTTCCAAGATTTTTTATCTCCATTTGTTATTGGATCATCCCACCCAACATTTGTCCTCCAAACTTCTTGGAGGAGAATCTTTGATTTTATTGTTGAAGGCAGGAATAGACCCATGGGGTCAAAAATTTTTGAAGCCTCTGATAATATTTGTCTTTTAGTATTTGCTTCCTCATCAAGTTTAAAACCTTTAGTACAGATTGAATCATGACTGTTAGAAGTTGCATCCAAATACCAGTTCATACCTAAAGTTTTAACTCTGTCTGATGGCTCAGTAAGACCATTATTATCTTTTAAAATCTTTTTGTTTAAATCCTCATCATTTGAAATCCACTCTCTAAGTTCAAAGTTACCTTGTTGCATAATGTTTTGAGAGTGTTCATAGACCTCAGATAATTCAGATTTTGTTGTTGTTAAGCCTATTAGATTGTCTACGTAAAAATGTTCCTTGAGGAAGTTCAGTGTTAAAGAGTTATTAAACTGGTTCAAATGATGTCTAATTGTCAATGCTAATAGGCTAGGTGAGCAATTGGCTCCAAACAACACATTAAATCTATAGGTTAATGACCCTTTATTCAAATCAAATGGATCCCTGAACCATAAGAACCTAAGTTGGTTCTTGTCATGTTCTTTTTTAAGATTTATTCTCAAAAATGCCTTTGAAATGTCACTTTGTACGGCATATTTATCTAACCTGAACCTGAGTAAGATCTTCACAAGGTCAGAAATGAGATTAGGACCCTCAATCAGGCAATCATTCAAACTGTGTTTATCACTGTCTTTGAGGCTACAGTTATACATTATACTATTCTGAGTTTTGTTGTTGGGGCATCTTGTCGATAAACCCCCTGTGGGTTAAATAATGACAACCACCTTTTTTAAAAGGGTTATTTGTTACTTCTTCAATGAAGCCTTTCTGTAGCTGTTCTTTGAAGACATCACTGTACATTTTAATTGTATTATCTTGTTTGAGTTTTTTCATTACTTTATATAAATGTCCTTTAGCTACTTTGAGATTATCTCTTAAAGTTGGACATTTATTTTCCAAGGTAACAACAAAATAACTATTGTCTTTGCACTGAATGGTGTCTTCAAATCTTTCTACCATTAACTGATCTTCTGAAGTTTGATTTGTGTCATGTATACCCACAGATTCTAGCAACCATAAAGTTTGAATTGCCTCATCCAGAGTTTCATTTGATAGTGATGAATTAATGTTCTCAGTTGTTATAATATTATTCAAAGTGTTGCTATTCTTACAGGTGTCATGTAGGACTGAGTTGAGGCACATAGTATTTGTTAGTCATGAACTATTTTGGTTTAGGTCTAGGTTGTATTTGGATAGGTCACCCAAAGGGGCTATCCCTGATGTAGTCTGATAAGCTATACCATTACCTATCTTCACTATGCCCTTATGAATAAGATTAATTTAATCTGCCCCTATTAACATTTCAATGTTAGCTACTGTGTTGTTTGTGATATGTCTATCAGCTATATTGTACTGTTTTCCCAAATGATTTATGGTTTGTTCTAGTTTGGGTATAACCAGTTTGTTTTGTCCTACTTTTGAAATAATGACTGCTTTAATTTTTTCTAATTCATTTTCTAAATGTAGTTCCAGGTCAATTGTCTTATAGCTATTTTTGTCTGAGTTATCCTTAACAAAGGATGTGATATTGAGTTCTTGTTCATTCGGGTTTGGTGTCAAACCCAATTTATTAACTAAATTTTGCGAAACAAATGTTTGTTGAGAACAACAGTCTATAAGATATCTTACTGGAGTGGTGCTACCCTCACCATTCACTAAGTCCAAAGTAATAGTTGGTAAAAGAACCTCAGTGTTTTTTGTTACATTGTTTGAACAAACAGAATGTCCCATGAAAGTGTCATTTTCTTGATTACCTTTGTTTGGAGGAGGTATCTTTTGAGTTTGAGTATTGTTGTTTGGACACTTCGGTGAATCACACATTGAAGAGACATGTCGTAAACTTTTACAAAACTTACAATTGAATCTTAACCTAGATTTACAGTCTTTCTTATAATGTCCCTGGCCAGTACACTTTTTACATAGGTTCAACTGTTCACATCTTTTAGCTCTTGAGTTAAAGTCTGAATATTTGTCACACCCAGTACTACTGTGTTCATCACTTGCACAAAATTTGCAATGTGGTGTGTAAGTTGAGGCAGCAGTTACATTAAAATTCTGTAATGTAGGTGTTCGTGTATTACAGTTGGTCACATTTGATTCTACAGTATCAAGTTTTGTCTGTTTGGCTCAGGGCCGCCGCTTCCATTAGGCGAGGTTAGCAAATGCTAAGGGCGCCAAAGATCTGGGGGGCGCCAGCGCCTCCCGCCCTGTGCACGTCTGATAGTATTATGTAAGAACAACATGAAAAAAATAATGAAGGAATGAGAAGCATAGACAAATGATGAAAGGTTGTACGACGTATGTACACCAGTTTAGCTTGACTGATATTTACATAATTAACTTATTCATCTTATTGGGTCATCATAGAACTTTCATTATCACGACCTTTAACCCTTTAGGGACGGGAGTCGTAAATAAGCGATTTAAAAATGTTGCGCGCACAGACGGGAGTCGTCAATAAGCGACTCGACTTATTTACGGCTTAATATGAGTTCCGGGAGTCGTCAATAAGCGAATAACTGTTTTTATATGACATATGCCCTTCTTGCTTGGAAAAAACAGTAGATATGTCCTTTTTGCACGCATATTTTAGCACTTTTGAGCGTTCTGATTTGTTACTACATATGCCTCGCTTTACTCGCTGTTTTGATTGGTCATGACACTTTCTTGAACTGTGAAATGATTTTATAATTTTATAATAAATGTATGTATTAGCAAATTAAAATAGATCAGTGTAAGGCAAATAGTTTCTTCAATATGGTACCTTGATTACTTTGTGGGCAAACCCAATCGTGAAGTGGGAGGCGGGTGGGGGCGCCAGCTGCAGTCCTGCTAAGGGCGCCAAATAGGCTGGCGCCGGACCTGGTTTGGCTGTAGCTAGTTGGTCTCTGGGGACAGTCTTTGGTTTATCCATAGTCTGGGTCTTATTTTGTGTTGGAATATTTCTCAATTTAAAATTAGTTAGGATAGTTGGAAAGTGTTTTCTGATGTTTTCAAGATTAGGATAATTTTCTCCCGTCTTTAGAACCAAAGCATCTTTAACCCTCAAAGGAAGGCACCTTAGAACTACGCCTTGTATAAGCCAAGATGAAGCTGTAACATCTATCTCATTGCTAACCAGTTGTCCCATAATAGCTTCTAATTTTGAATAAAAATCTTCCATATCACTATGGTTATCTTTTACGGGTGCAAAATCAATAATTTGTTGAGATAATTCAAATATAATCTCATCTTTATTAATGTAATTACGTTTCAAGAGATCAATAGCTACTTCATATGAATTCCCTACAGCTGGTAAATAGGCTATCATGTTATAGGCTGGACCTTTAAGGAAACTAGTTAAGTAGCTAAACTTATCAACAGTTGGAATATAAGGTTTATTACCTATTAAACTCTCAAATTTTTCAATGAAAAATGGGAATTGTACCGTGTCCCCATCAAATGTTGGTACTAGCAAAGTGGGTAACTTAGCCCTAAATTCTTGTGACTCAGGATTTGGCATGCCACTTAAATTTTGTTGAAGGTTAGCTCTACTTTGATTAAAATCAGAAGTAGGTTTATTTGGTGTTAAGTCAGTCAAACGAGACTGTAGTCTCCTTATTTGCTGTTCAATTGAGATTACCTGAACATCATTATCAGCGTAAAGGTCTATAAGTTGTTCATCAGCCATTTCGGATTCAACTAACTCTGAAATACTCTCATCAATGGCTATTATTTCCTCCTTTTGTTTATCCAATTTAAGAATTACACACTCTAAATCTTCCTTACCTGGTTGTGTAATATTGTTAAAAGTGTTCATGGCCTTTGTAACAGCACCCAACTTTCCCCTCTTTTTTTCTTTTTTAACTTTTTCAATTCCTCACTGTCCATGTTTAAGTCAAAATTGTTTAACTGGGGATCGTAATGAAATATAGGACAAGAAGAAATTACCAGAGAAGAGAGATCAAATAAACCAAGTAATCAGACAAAACAGTCAAGTTTTAAATTTGGTTTAATCCCCCCCAAGTACTTATGTGTCACTCAGGTCTAAGCTTATAAGAGAATCTTCTTCTTTCTCTTCGCCCGTTCCCGCCTCTATGCGGGGTCGGCGTTTCTGACCAGCCTCCTCCACACAGCCCGGTCCTGGGCTTCTTCCTCCGACAAACCCTTCTCCCTCAAATCGTCCCTCACCTTCTCCATCCACCTTCGCTTCGGTCTGCCTCTAGTTAGGCCCTAGGTTGTAGACCTTATTAGGCAAGTTTGTTACTTTAGGCTTGATTAGGTTAGGTTTAGGCTAGACCATTTAGCCTAATTCTGCAATTGGTAAATATGGATATTACGGCCTCCACCCAATTTTGATGCCAAAATACATTTTCCTTGTAGTGTATGATGTGCTTTGTTCAAATCTGGCCTTCATTTTATGTGGAAATGAACCAATCAAAAGTTATGAGACTTCAAAGTTTTAATATATTTTGGTTCATTTCCCCATAAAATGAAGGCCAGATTTTAACATTGCACATCAAATACTACTAGAAAAATGCATTCCAGTACCCAAATTGCTAGAGAACCTACCTAACCTAACCAACCTAACCTAATATTAGGGTTAGGTGTAGGTAGGTTAGGTTGTAGGTAGGTAGGTTAGGTTAGATTGGTTAGGTTAGGTTGGTTAGGTTAGGTTAGGTTGGTTAGGTTAGGTTAGGTTAGGTTAGGTAGGTTAGGTTGGTTAGGTTAGGTTAGGTAGGTTCTCTAGCAATTTGGACACTGGAATGCATTTTTCTAGTAGTATTTGATGTGCAATGTTAAAATCTGGCCTTCATTTTATGGGGAAATGAACCAAAATACTGTATGTTAAAACTTTGAAGTCTCATAACTTTTGATTGGTTCATTTCCACATAAAATGAAGGCCAGATTTGAACAAAGCACATCATACACTACTAGGAAAATGTATTTTGGCATAAAAATTGGGTGGAGGCCGTAATATCCATATTTACCCTGCAATTTTTGTTAAGTAAGGTTAAAGTATGTAAATTCCCCACACACGGACAACCAATGTGAAAAATGCTCTGTATGAATTGGTACCCAATTAACCCACCCCTAATATCTCCAGTCTAACTATAGAGTAGATTAAGTCTAGCCTTGTAGGGGTCAGCCTAGAGATTCCGGAAATGGTCCAGAGCGGGCAGATAAATTGAGGTCCACAGTAGGATTCCTCACCAAATTAGGTTAGGGCAATCTACCTTCACCTTTGTTAAGCTATGAGTTGATGCTAGATCTTAGACCACAATGTAGGCCTAATTTGTCTGACCCAGCTTAATTTACGGCGTTTACTTCTAACTGGGTTAAAAACACAATTAGTCACTTACTGCTAGTTATTAGGGAGTCCCTTTTCCCCTTTTGTTTAATTGTTGAGAGCGTACTTGCTGGTGGGGATCTTTTTCCGTGGTTTGTTCTTCTCCCTTCTCTCGTTCCGTCTTGTCGCCCCGTTCCTCGTTTTCGTTCTCTCTCGTCCTTTTCGCGGGGCTTTTTCCACGAGCGTCCTCTTGGTTTTTTTTCGGTTGGTTGATCGGTAATGTATATCTATTACCGAGCACGCTCTTGTCACACAGTATATAAATACTAGTGTGGAGAATAACTCTGGTGAGCAACCAATTGGTTTCATCCACCCAGTTATTGACATAAAAGGAATTTAATAATTGTTAGATTAACTACCTACCTACTCAGTGAACCATTTTCGTTACCTCCCAACTACCCACACATCAGTTTTCCATACACTGACTCTACTGCGCATGCGCGTAGTTATTTTTTTTTAATTTTAATAAATTAATGTAAATAGATACATATATATACAATAAAATGTAATTTTAATTTATCTATTACATTATGTATTTGTAAATTGTTTATTAAAAAATAGATTGGAACATTTTAACATATTGCTTCCCATAATGTTTTTAATATTAATATAAATGGAATACTAACCTAACTTAACCTTACCTAATTTAAAATTATTAAAATGCAATGTAATTACATTAAATTATTAAAATAAAAAATATATAACTACGCGCATGCGCAGTAGAGTCAAGGCGTCGATGTGTCACAGGCGTCTACATATTACACCACAGCATCAGTTCATTCGCGGAAGTCTTACAGTGCACCCTTGTCAAACTCTTTTTAGTGTTTGCTTTGGAAACTGAATTTTTTTCAGCCTAATTTGAACAAAGATGCCTCGTAATTGCGTGAACAGTGTAGATAACTTCTGTTATGTTTGTGGAGAATTGACTTTTGCATCACAAAAGCGTGCTATAACCGCCGTGATTAGGAAAGCCTATCACCTTTATTTTGGCTGTAAGATTGGAGATCAGGACAAGAGCTGGGCCCCACACATATGCTGCAATACTTGTGCAACAAACCTTCGTCAGTGGTTGAATCGGAAAAGGAAATCTATGCCTTTTGCAGTGCCAATGGTGTGAAGGGAACCAACAGATCATGTCAGCAATTGTGTGGCCGAAAGTAAAGCAATCTATTTTAATTGACTAGCATAACCGCCCGTCTTACAGACGGTTTTTTTTTAGGTAAATATGCCGATGTGTAGAATTATAATCCGTTACATAGCATACTCGCTAAACCGCGGTGCTGGGGTCTTTGAAAACTGTAGCAACAAATTTTATTTTCTTATTATTATTATTATTATTATTACGGGCGGCAATGTAAAGTTCAAGATTTTCATGACTGCGTTCTTTTCTATTGTTTTGTCGACCAAATAATTGAACAGACAGTAATTGGGGGGCCGCAGGCCCCCCAATTACTGGGGGTTCAATTATTTGGTCAATAAAACTATAGTCATGAAAATCTTAAGCTTCACAAATCTTGACACAATATGAAGCTCAAGATTTTTATGGCTGCGGTTTTTTTCTATAGTTTTTATCGCGTGCTGGGCCTTCGGGCCCAGTAATTGGTTGGGGAGCCGGCTGGTCACATATATTTTCGTTCGTTACTCATGACCCCAATCCACCATACGAAGTTTGGTCGAAATCGGTTCAGAAACGTAAAAGTTTTTCCTGTGGACAGACAGACAGACACATTTTTTCGTGAATTATAGTGGTAATGGTTGCCAAATAATAAAACATAATTTCTTTGCAAATTAAGCCGAAAGGTATTGATGCGCAGAAATAAGGTTCATACACTTAGTGTGGTATTCTGAGAAATAAATCTCTAGTGCATAAAGTGTTAAACAAAGTGAGAATGGACAATACTGTGGAAAAGGATTTCCACAGGAAAATAAATTTATGTTAAAATTTTAAAATATCATTCTGTTTGTATAAACTAAAGTATTAATCCTTTAAAAGTTATTATTCTGTTCATATAAATTAAAATATGAATCTGTTATTCTTAATATTTGTATAAATTGCCTCGATGCCCCAGTGGATCATCTGGCCTTTCTCTAACCCTAACGAAAACAGTGTTTTCACGTATATAATCTTAAACAGAGATTCATAAATTCTAAGTGTTCTTTTCGATTATTATAAATCACATAAAAGAGTTAAGTGTAAAACTACAATTATATAAATTCTTTTGCTAATATCCAATTATATAAATTCTTTTGCTAATATCCAATTATATAAATTCTTTTGCTAATATCCAATTATATAAATTCTTTTGCTAATATCCAATTATATAAATTCTTTTGCTAATATCCAGTGGTGGGCACCGTTAACCAAAAAGTTAACTTCGTTAACCGCTAATCCGTTAACCAAAAAGTTAACTTCGTTAACCGTTAATCCGTTAATTCGTTAAACATGTAACGGAAGTTACCGATAAACCGTTAACGTTAACTTTTATTATAAAAAAAATGAAAAACACGATATATATATAATTTAATTTTCCCTCTTCTTCTCGTTCTCCATTTTGTCCATGAGATGCATGTTGCCCTTCATGAAAATTAGCATATCAAAGTTTTCATCAGACAGGGATGATCTCTTGGCCCTCAGGATGTCCTTGCCCATAGAGAACAAACGCTCAAATATTTCCACATAAATTAAAATAGTCATCCATAAAATTGAAAGAAAACCAAAAGAAAACGATGTAGACTTATGCCCCTTTTGTCCTGTTGGTACTTAGAAGTTGACTCAATAAATCCTTTATTATTTCACACTTAAAATAATAAACAAGAACAACAATTGTTTGAAGCATTCTTGAACATTTCAAGAACAAGATAAAAAATAAAATAACCCTTACCTTTGTTATTTGGAACAGATATGGCACAGAATATTCGGAAAGTAATTGCACTGAAATTTCTTCGGTCTTCACAGCAGAGATACTAAAGAGTAAACAGCCTCTGGCGCCACACGCTCACATTTACTTCTCAACGCCATCTATTATCTCATAAAGAAACTAGTTCACATTGGGACTTGAAAGTACCGGCAGGATCAACCGGGTAGAAAAATAATTATGGAGATTTTAAAGATGTGGTACCTAGAAGTACCGCCAGGACATAAAGGGTTAAGGTGAAAACGCTCCCATTGTAAGACATCAATTGACTTAATTTATGTCATCAAAGTGACATGAGAATTGAAATCTTACCTGATCAGTTTTATGGTTCTTGAAATGTATCAAGGAGACTACTAATAAGGTACTCACAGACATATTATAAATATACTTGACTTACTTGACAACGATTATTTTTAAATATTCACTAGCACAAACATGTTGCGCAAGAGACAGACTGCAAATGAAACGAATGTAGTTATTTGTTGTAATTGTTACATATATATTATTGAAAGTGCCTTAAAATGCTCGTGATATTTCTTGAAAGAAGTTGAAACATTCAACTCAAATGGCAAATCTTTCCGCCTGATTTTACAGTCGACCATGTTTTGCTCAAACCAATGCCATAAATAACTACCATATTTGGTAAGACACAAATTGTGGCGACGGAAAAAATATATCGCCTGATTTTGCACTGCGGAAATGGAAATTCGTTCATCACTATTAACAGTGGCGGATTAATTGCGCACCTGCTCAGCACTGAAAATAATAGAAACTTTTAAACGTTTATTTATGAATTTTTTGGGTTAACGGACTTGAGTTAACGGAAGTTAAATGTAACGGAAGTTAATTAGTCCGATAATGATTTTCAAAGTTAACTTAAAAGTTAAATCGTTAACGAAAAAGTTAACTTCGTTAATTAACGATTAACGGATTAACAGTTTGTGCCCAGCTTTGGTGTTGTCATACTTGTCCAACCAGATGAGGCGAAACCTGGGATGGAAGGCAGCAGCCAGCTGGCATTCATCATCCTCCAGGAGGGGCCCAAACCTTTTGTCGATGCCTGCCAAAAGGCAATGGAAATGGAAATGGAAATTCGTTCATCACTATTAACAGTGGCGGATTAATTGCGCACCTGCTCATCACTGAAAATAATAGAAACGTTTAAACGTTTATTTATGAATTTTTTGGGTTAACGGACTTGAGTTAACGGAAGTTAAATGTAACGGAAGTTAATTAGTCCGATAATGATTTTCAAAGTTAACTTAAAAGTTAAATCGTTAACGAAAAAGTTAACTTCGTTAATTAACGATTAACGGATTAACGGTTTGTGCCCAGCTTTGTTCGTTTCCCAATCGAAACGGCTGATTGTTACTGTGCTGATTGTTACTGTGCACATCCCACAGTGAAAATAGTCAACCGTATTTGAGGTCAGAATTGCCAAGTGAAATTACCGAGTGTCATTAGATCCGTCCTAAAAAAGTTGAAAATTGCTGGACTCGCAAGAAATTTTCTTAAATATTAGGACATAAAGACATCCACACAAATACAAGTGACCAATGTATGGATTTCAGATAAATAGAAAAAAGCAGTACCTACTTTTGTAGGTAACGAAGAAAAGGGGAAAGGGTAAGAAAAAGTATTTTACGTCACCTTTCGGGAGAGCGAAAAGTGGTGTTAGACCCACTTTTATTAGTTTTGTGGGGTGGGGGGCCCATGGCCCCTTTGGATCCCCCTGGATCCACCAGTGTTTATTAACCTGAGGTAACACTGGGGAGTCACATCGGCTTTGTGGAATCACAATTGTACAGTAATTGCTTAGAACAACATAGTCACAAATTTGTGACAAATTTATGGGCCTATTATATTAGAGTATGATTGAACGGGCAAAATTCAAACCTATCGCTCAGCAACCGCCGGCACACATGAACCGAGAGTTTGAGACTGAGTGACATGTAGTGTGACGTAGTGCTCTGAGTTAAATGTTAATTATGTATAATATTACTTTAATATTTTGGGGGTCTTGGGAACCTAATCTATTTTTCCCATATGAACTTTAACAATAACTAACTTGAAACGTACTATCTCAGGGGGAAGGGTGTCTCTCGTAACGTAACTCAACGTTATCATCGGCTACGTAGCCACTTTGCAACATCGCTTCCCGTTAGATCAGCGAGGTTAAGCGACTTTGAGTTTGTTTAGTAGTTGGATGAGTGAGCGTTCTCTACGGTCAGATTAGTGACCCACTTTTGAAGTTGTAAATTCACAACGTTACATGATCTCTGTCGCTAAGAAGGTTAAACAACCCAAATTATTGTTACATAATTTTCTTTTGCTGTATTCATTAAATATTTTATTTTAAAGATTTTATTATAATTATTTGTACAATTTCAGAAATAAGTTCGACGAAAGGAGAAAGGAGCAACTGATACAATGAGAAAATGGACATAACTAACGTATAATTGGCATTTATTTATTTATTTTTCAATTTTTATTCGTTTTGGCGAAAATAGTAAAATTTCAAGAATCAAAACCGAAATTTATACGAATTAAAAATTTGTGGAGTATTTTTCTGAAATTTTGCGTTTATTGTCGAACCTTTTTTCTTTCAACACTTTTAATTGTGTTATATATACACATCAGCGAAAGTTAAGAGCACACAAATTATGCACACACTATGGGAATTTACTTGCGAGTCAGTTCTCACTCATATTGTTATATTCCTCATCATATTGTGCATAATACACTCAAAGAATACTTTTGTAACGTTAATAACAATAATAATAATAATAATAATATTATTATTATTATTATTATTATTGTTATTATTATTATTATTATTATTAATTTACTAACATCAGAAGTATCTCAAGAAAAAATTCCAATACGGAAACAGGTTATTTTTAAGGTTTATGTTTTGGAAACCACTAAAATATTTTGCTGACATCTTTGCATTACGACAAATACAAAAATTGCACCTTTAACGTGGATCATTCTTGCAGAATATACGAGTCTTTTCTCTCAAATATATTTGAGCAGTTGCCTGAATCTAATATACTATTTCAGAAATGAAGCCTTATATATATACAGTGTGTCCGTAAAGTCATGGTGGGATTTTAAATAGCTATATTATTGCAACGAAACATGATAATGAGATGAAAAAAAGGCAAATTGAAGAACAACTCTAAAAGAATAACTTTATTTAACGTAGTTCGATATGGGCTCCTCTGGTAGCCCTGCAGACATCTAGGCGGTGATTCAATTCCAGCCACACACACCCAAGAACATCAGGAGTGACGGATGCGATAGCTTCCGTGATTCGCTCGTGCGAGTGATGAATATCCCTAATGGGTACACTGTACACGCTTTGCTTGACGTAACCCCACAAATAAAAGTCCAAAGGTGTCAGGTCCGGAGAGCGTGGAGGCCATGGCTTCCATCCTCCTCTTCCTATCCATCTCTGTGGAAATTTTTCATTAAGGAATTCTCGAACAACGTTGGCATAGTGCGGAGGAGCACCATCTTGCTGAAAGATGACATTATTGTCCATAAATTGGGGTACTGCAAAATCTTCCAACATAGCGAGGTAGTTGTGTGACGTCACAGTGGGTTCCGCGAAGAAAAATGGGCCAATCACTCGATCTCGTGCTAGAGCACACCACACATTAACTTTCGGGCTATTACGCTCATGTTCAACATAGGCATGTGGACAGCCTAGACTAACTACGAGATAAAGGTTAAGCTTAGCCTAGACTAACTACAAGATACAACTTTGAGAGTTGTTCTTAAATTTGGCATTGTTTCATCTCATTATCATGTTTCGTTGCAATAATATAGCTATTTAAAATCCCACCATGACTTTACGGACACACTGTATATATATGTAACAGTTTTTTTGCGTACACCTACAGGTCGCTACAATTGGTGTAGAACAATGCGGTTTTCACCATTCGATGCGTCTTTTTATTCTGCAGTGCCCATGCTAAAAAAAAATTCCCTAACATAAATCCTGCCCCCCCCTTTAGGGGTACAGTTCTTCCCATTTCTTCATTTTTAATCATAATTTTGGCACAAAATGGGGGAGAGGTGGGGTAATGGGGGAGGGGGTGGGGTTAATGGGGAAACTCAGAAAAATAGATGCGATATATATGTAACCAAAAAAAAATTAAAGTAAATCCTTTGCAAGGTGCCAGCCCCCTTCAAAAAAAATTAAAGTAAATCCTTTGCAAGGTGCCAGCCCCCTTCCCCCCTTGGGGGTAATGGGGGAAGGGTGGGGGTATTGGGGGTGGGGGTGGGGGTGGGGGGTAATGGGGGAGGGGGTGGGGTTAATGGGGAAACTCAGAAAAAAAAGTGATAACCAACATCGATTCCGGTCAGGAAGATCATGTTTATCACAACTAATGGAAAACTATAACAATATTATTGATGCACTCGAAATCAATGAAAACTATGATTTGGCGGGCGCAGGGCCCCCAATTACTGTTGGTTCAGTTATTTGGTCAATAAAACTATAGAAATGAACGCAGTCATGAAAATCTTAGGCTTCAAATCCGAGCTCATTGTATTAAGATTTGTGAAGCTTTAGATTTTCATGGCTGCGTTCTTTTCTGTAGTTTTATTGAATGAATAATTGGTTTGCCAGTAACTGGAAGGCCGCAGGCACCCCAATTACTGAGGCCCAAGGTGAGAGGAATAGGAATGATATCCAGATAAAGGGCTACTGATGTTCAAAATAAAATACGCCGTAGGCCCACAATTCAGCCGAAGCACTGTAGATCTAGGAAAATCGGCGCGTAGCGCCGACCTTTTGCTAGTCTAATATACTATTTCAGAAATGAAGCCTTATATATATATATATATATATGTAACAGTTTTTTTGCGCACACCTACAGGTCGCTACAATTGGTGTAGAACAATGCGGTTTTCACCATTCGATGCGTCTTTTTATTCTGCAGTGCCCATGCTAAAAAAAAAAAATCCCCTAACATAAATCCTGCCCCCCCCCTTTTAGGGGTACAGTTCTTCCCATTTCTTCATTTTTAATCATAATTTTGGCACAAAATGGGGGAGGGGTGGGGTAATGGGGGAGGGGGTGGGGTTAATGGGGAAACTCAGAAAAATAGATGCGATATATATGTAACCAAAAAAAATTAAAGTAAATCCTTTGCAAGGTGCCAGCCCCCTTCCCCCTTGGGGGTAATGGGCGAAGGGTGGGGGTAAATGGGGGAGAGGGTGGGGTAATGGTGGAGGGGGTGGGGTTAATGGGGAACCTCAGAAAAAAAATTGGTGGGGTAAATGGGGGAGGGGTATTGGGAGAGAGGGATGGGGTAATGGGGGAGGGGGGTGGGGTTAATGGGGAAACTCAGAAAAAAAATGATAACCAACATCGATTCCGGTCAGGAAGATCATGCTTATCACAACTAATGGAACACTATAACAATATTATTGATGCACTCGAAACAATGAAAACTATGATTTGGCGGGCCGCAGGGCCCCCAATTACTGTCGGTTCAGTTATTTGGTCAATAAAACTATAGAAATGAACGCAGTCATGAAAATCTTAGGCTTCAAATCCGAGCTCATTGTATTAAGATTTGTGAAGCTTTAGATTTTCATTGCTGCGTTCTTTTCTGAAGTTTTATTTAATGAATAATTGGTTTTCCAGTAACTGGTAGGCCGCAGGCACCCCAATTACTGAGGCCCAAGGTGAGAGGAATAGGAATGATATCCAGATAAAGGGCTACTGATGTTCAAGGGCCCCCAATTACTGTCGGTTCAGTTATTTTGGGGGAGAGGGGTGGGGAGGGGGTATTGGGGGAGAGGGGTGGGGTAATGGGGGAAGGGGTGGGGTTAATGGGGAACTCAGAAAAAAAAATTGGTGGGGTAAATGGGGGAGAGGGGTGGGGGAGGGGGTATTGGGGGAGAGGGGTGGGGTAATGGGGGAAGGGGTGGGGTTAATGGGGAAACTCAGAAAAAAAAATTATAACCAACATCGATTCCGGTCAGGAAGATCATGCTTATCACAACTAATGGAACACTATAACAATATTATTGATGCACTCGAAACAATGAAAACTATGATTTGGCGGGCCGCAGGGCCCCCAATTACTGTTGGTTCAGTTATTTGGTCAATAAAACTATAGAAATGAACGCAGTCATGAAAATTTTAGGCTTTAAATCCGAGCTCATTGTATTAAAATTTGTGAAGCTTTAGATTTTCATGGCTGCGTTCTTTTCTGTAGTTTTATTGAATGAATAATTGGTTTGCCAGTAACTGGAAGGCCGCAGGCACCCCAATTACTGAGGCCCAAGGTGAGAGGAATAGGAATGATATCCAGATAAAGGGCTACTGATGTTCAAAATAAAATATGCCGTAGGCCCACAATTCAGCCGAAGTACCGCAGATCTAGGAAATCGGCGCGTAGCGCCGACCTTTTGCTAGTCTAATATACTATTTCAGAAATGAAGCCTTATATATATATATGTAACAGTTTTTTTGCGCACACCTACAGGTCGCTACAATTGGTGTAGAACAATGCAGTTTTCACCATTCGATGCGTCTTTTTATTGTGCAGTGCCCATGCTAAAAAAAAAATTCCCTAACATAAACCCTGCCCCCCCTTTTAGGGGTACAGTTCTTCCCATTTCTTCATTTTTAATCATAATTTTGGCACAAAATGGGGGAGGGGTGGGGTAATGGGGGAGGGGGTGGGGTTAATGGGGAAACTCAGAAAAATAGATGCGATATACGGTATATATGTAACCAAAAAAAAATTAAAGTAAACCCTTACAAGGTGCCAGCCCCCTTCCCCCCTTGGGGGTAATGTGGGAAGGGTGGGGGTAAATGGGGGAGAGGGGTGGGGGAGGGGGTATTGGGGAGAGGGGTGGGGGAGGGGGTATTGGGGAGAGGGGTGGGGTAATGGGGGAGGGGTGGGGTTAATGGGAAAACTCAGAAAAAAATTGGTGGGGTAAATGGGGAGAGGGGTGGGGGAGGGGGTATTGGGGGAGATGGGTGGGGTAATGGGGGAGGGGGTGGGGTTAATGGGGAAACTCAGAAAAAAAATGATAACCAACATCGATTCCGGTCAGGAAGATCATGCTTATCACAACTAATGGAACACTATAACAATATTATTGATGCACTCGAAACAATGAAAACTATGATTTGGCGGGCCGCAGGGCCCCCAATTACTGTCGGTTCAGTTATTTGGTCAATAAAACTATAGAAATGAACGCAGTCATGAAAATCTTAGGCTTCAAATCCGAGCTCATTGTATTAAGATTTGTGAAGCTTTAGATTTTCATGGCTGCGTTCTTTTCTGTATTTTTATTGAATGAATAATTGGTTTGCCAGTAACTGGAAGGCCGCAGGCACCCCAATTACTGAGGCCCAAGGTGAGAGGAATAGGAATGATATCCAGATAAAGGGCTACTGATGTTCAAAATAAAATACGCCGTAGGCCTACAATTCAGCCGAAGCACCGTAGATCTAGCAAAATCGGCGCGTAGCGCCGACCTTTTGCTAGTTCCATCTATTTTGCTTTCTAAATATTCGATAAAGTATAAACATAATTAATTCTATGGTATAAATGTAATTATTCTATTACACTGTGTAACACTGATTCTGTTTATATAGAATTTTTTATGTATTTATATGCATTTGTGGGCGCTGAGTCCAAATCTGGCCTTGGTTTGTGTGTATCATCAATGGTTTCAGAGATAATCCATTTTTCATGTTTTACCAGTATAATGTTATTATGGGCGCAGCAATATCAGAATAATCAGGAATTGTTGAGAACAATCCGAATGTTCGTTGACAGTTTCTTGCTCTAGAAATTACCCGAAACTTCCATTCTTCTTTCTCTTCGCCCGTTCCCGCCTCTATGCGGGGTCGGCGTTTCTGACCAGCCTCCTCCACACAGCCCGGTCCTGGGCTTCTTCCTCCGACAAACCCTTCTCCCTCAAATCGTCCCTCACCTTCTCCATCCACCTTCGCTTCGGTCTGCCTCTCTTTCTCCTGCCATGCACCTCCATATTCATCGTTCTCTTACCCACATAATCTTCGTCCCCTCTCATCATATGTCCATACCATTTCAGTCTACTTTCTTGTATCTTCCTCGAGATTTCTCCAACCTTTGTTGTGCCCCTTATCCTTTCATTCCTTACTCTATCCAACCTTGTCACTCCGCACATCATCTCAGCATTCTCATCTCCGTTACATCTAGTCTTTTCTCATGATCTTTCTTTATAGCCCAAGACTCAGCCCCGTACATCATAGCCGGTCTTACCACAGTCTTATACACCTTTCCCTTAACCCTTGCGCCTATTCTTCGGTCACACAACACCCCTGAAACTTTCTTCCAATTTTTCCAACCAGATTGCACTCTGTGTGTTATTTCTGTGTCCAGCTCACCGTCCTCAGCCACTGTCGATCCCAAGTACGTAAACTTACTTACTCTCTTTAACCTCGCTCCCTCTAAACTAATTTCTGAGTCTTGATTTTCGTAGAACCTCAGGTACTCCGTTTTCTTTCTGCTGATTTTCAACCCTCTTACTTCAAAAGCCCTCCTCCATTGTGCTATATAAAGAAGAGCACAGAGTCTGAGAAGTCAGTAAGTGTGAGCACACAAAGAAAGCAGGTTGTTTGTCTGATGGTTACCAGCACTGAGGTACTGTGTTTCTGTGCTTCTCTGTGCTGACGATTTGAGTGTTATCGATCCTTTTTTATTGCGAACATTATTTCAGTGTTGTGAATACATCTTTTTTCTGGAATCTGTAATCTGTTGCAAATTTAATAACTCTTCTCTCTGTATCTGCAGGTTATGATTAATGTAGTACAGTTTGTAAAGAGAATGGCAACTAGAGCTTGTAAACACTCGCCGGATATATTCTGCTACGTTTGTGGGTATTACATAGGCCCCAAGCAAGTATCGCACAAGATTGTGAAAGGCACCAAGTTCTGGATCGCGTATCGGCTCTATTTTGATATGCCTATGGGTGACCAAGATAAGCCCTGGGCATCCCATGTGATCTGTGGAAGCTGCCGCTTCACACTTGAAGGGTGGCTGCGGGGAGTACGCAAGGCACTGCCCTTTGCGGTACCCAGAATATGGAGAGAACCAAAGAGCCACCACGACGATTGCTACTACTGCATGGTAGATGTTTCTAAATACAGGAAAGTTAAAGGAAGGCAGACTCTTCAGTAGCCAAGCATATCGTCGTCCATAGCTCCTGTACCACATGGCGAAGGTCTTCCAATACCACGTCCACCAGAACAGGTATCTATCCATTACTTTACCTTCTGTATTTACAGACTGTGGGTCATTATGTGTCGATTTTTCTTAGTGCTGATGCTCTTCTACATATATAGCTATGCCTATATTTTGTTTCTTTGCTTTGCAGGTTGAAAATGAGGATGCAGCTAGCTCATCTGAGATGTCGGCTGGTGAGGACAGTCATGATGAAGAATATACAGTAACTTTCAGTACAAACCCTCACTTTCCAAATCAGAGGGAATTGGACGACTTAATTAGAGATTTGGGTCTGATGAAATCAGGGTCTGAGCTTCTGACCTCCAGACTCAAAGAGTGGAATTTGCTTGGAGAAGACTGCAAGAGCACTGTATACCGAAAGCGGCATGAAGAGTTTGCAAGGTTCTACGATGTCAATGGCTCTCTCTGTTATTGCAGCGAGGTTAATGGTCTATTCACAGCTATTGGGTTAACACATATACCCTCAGAGTGGCGCCTGTTTATTGACAGTTCAACTCGGAGTTTAAAAGCTGCTCTACTCCACAATGGGAACAAATATCCATCTATACCAATTGCACATTCTGTTCAAATGAAAGAGGACTATGAAAATGTCAAACAACTGCTCACTCAAATCAGGTATGAACAATATAACTGGGACGTGTGTGATGATTTCAAAATGACTGGTTTCCTGTTAGGTTTACAAGGAGGGTTTACTCAATATTCATGTTTTCTTTGCCTGTGGGATAGCAGGGCTTCAACTGAGCACTATAAAACAGTTCAGTGGTCTCCACGTGAAAGACTGCAACCAGGAAAGTACAATGTACTCAGGGAACATCTAGTTAAGCCTGACATAGTTCTGCTACCACCTCTCCATATTAAGTTGGGTCTAATTAAGCAGTTTGTAACTGCGTTAGATTTTGGAGGGGAAGTTTTCCAACAGATTCGGGTCATGTTCCCTAAACTCTCTGAGGCCAAAGTCAAGGCTGGCATCTTTGTAGAACCACAAGTCAAGGCGCTGTTGAATTCAAAGAACCTTGAAGCCAAGATGACTCCGATCGAAAAAGAGGCTTGGTGTGCTTTCCGTGATGTGGTTCGTGGGTTTTTAGGTAACCATAAAGCACCAAACTATGAGGAGTTAGTGTCAAACTTGATTAAGTGCTATGGCAAAATGAGGTGCCGTATGTCTTTAAAATTACACTATCTGCATTCACATCTAGACTTTTTTCGTGATAACCTGGGCGATGTGAGTGAAGAACATGGCGAAAGATTCCATCAAGATATTCAAACGATGGAGAAAAGGTACCAGGGCCATTGGGATTCTTCCATGATGGGAGACTACGTATGGTCGCTGATCAGAAAGGATAAGAATGTTCATACGCGGAAGTCGCGTTCTTCAGTGCATTTTTAAGGAACGCACATTGCATAACGAGGCTTGTTATTCTCTTATCGGTTCTCCTCATGATATATATTATATCCTTTGCACCATTTTGGGTTTGTCAAACAATTTTGGCTTAATAAACATTAATTTCCAATAGTGTTTTTATTTTCAGAAAATATTTATGTTAGCCTTCTTTATATACTTTGCCATATGAAAAGTGTGATAACCTATATTTTTTAAACGGTTGATGATAGGGCAAAACCAATATCATTTTTTGAATCAGCGCCCCAAAATCATTAAGAAACGACAGAAAAATCACAATAAACAGAAAATTTCTCAAATTTTGTTACCCAGTGTTATCAGTGATGTAACACGGTAACCAGGGCCGCCGAGAGCTGCCCCGGGGAAGGATTGATATATGGGCCCCCCTGTTTTCTCAGTATTTTATTATGAATGTTTTTTGTGTACGTAACAAGCAAACTGATTATATGTCCAAGTCACTATTCAAAACATACAGTATGAATAAACAACTCGGAAGAAAAGTACCATTTTATTTTTCGAATCAATTATATTAATTCTATCACCAAACAATTTACAAATGCAGTACCAGTCCATGCAGACAAGACAATTGTTTACTGCAAGATTATCATAATTAGAAGTGTACTTTCTTTGCCTTCTCTCTAGCAAAGTGGTAAATGATTCTGATGAAATTTAAAGTACGAGCTAACTGGCTTTCAATTACAATGATTCCCAGATCTATCGGTCGGTCTTGGGCATTGGTAGACCGCAGATATCTTATCCGTTTCAGTTTGACTCTGATAATCTCTATAAAATTTATGTTCATTAATTATATTTCCTCTCTTTTATTTAATCAGTTGCTTTATTAATATTTTTAGATTTTAGCCCCCTCTTTTCGAGCCCCTAGAGGTCCGGGCCCCGGGGATTTATCCCTGCTTACCGCCCTCTCGGCGGCCCTGTGCGTAACTAGTCATACTATTACACGCACGTGCATATAGTTTTTTCTTTTCCCCAAAAAACAATTTTCGCGACTGGTTACCTGATAACACCTTTATATTGTATGGATTGAGCAAAGCTGGGCACAAACCGTTAATCCGTTAATCGTTAATTAACGAAGTTAACTTTTTCATTAACGATTTAACTTTTAAGTTAACTTTGAAAATCATTATCGGACTAATTAACTTCCGTTACATTTAACTTCCGTTAACTCAAGTCCGTTAACCCAAAAAATTCATAAATAAACGTTTAAAAGTTTCTATTATTTTCAGTGGTGAGCAGGTGCGCAATTAATCCGCCACTGTTAATAGTGATGAACGAATTTCCATTTCCGCAGTGCAAAATCAGGCGATATATTTGTTTCCGTCGCCACAATTTGTGTCTTACCAAATATGGTAGTTATTTATGGCATTGGTTTGAGCAAAACATGGTCGACTGTAAAATCAGGCGGAAAGATTTGCCATTTGAGTTGAATGTTTCAACTTCTTTCAAGAAATATCACGAGCATTTTAAGGCACTTTCAATAATATATATGTAACAATTACAACAAATAACTACATTCGTTTCATTTGCAGTCTGTCTCTTGCGCAACATGTTTGTGCTAGTGAATATTTAAAAATAATCGTTGTCAAGTAAGTCATGTATATTTATAATATGTCTGTGAGTACCTTATTAGTAGTCTCCTTGATACATTTCAAGAACCATAAAACTGATCAGGTAAGATCACTTTTGGCAGGCATCGACAAAAGGTTTGGGCCCCTCCTGGAGGATGACGAATGCCAGCTGGCTGCTGCCTTCCATCCCAGGTTTCGCCTCATCTGGTTGGACAAGTATGACAACACCAAGGTCGCCAGGGTGAGGAAAAGCATGGAGGGTACAGTCGAGGAGGCCATGAAGCAGCAGTCCAACGAAGTGGGCAGCAACAGTGGAGGCAGCAACAACGAGGAGGAGGAGGAGGATGACTTCTTCAGTGCTGTCATCCAGACAAAAGAGAGCAGCAGAAGCCACAGGTCACTCAAGGGCAAGGCCCAGAACTTGGTCAAGACCTGGCTGGAGACCAACTCCAAGGACTTGCTGACAGATGCTGCCTTCTTGGGTGAGCAAGTGTTGGTGGACTTGTTCATCAAGTCCAACACAGCCATCCCCTCCAGTGCTTCAGTGGAGCGTTTGTTCTCTATGGGCAAGGACATCCTGAGGGCCAAGAGATCATCCCTGTCTGATGGAAACTTTGATATGCTAATTTTCATGAAGGGCAACATGCATCTCATGGACAAAATGGAGAACGAGAAGAAGAGGGAAAATTAAATTATATATATATTGTGTTTTTCATTTTTTTTATAATAAAAGTTAACGTTAACGGTTTATCGGTAACTTCCGTTACATGTTTAACGAATTAACGGATTAACGGTTAACGAAGTTAACTTTTTGGTTAACGGATTAGCGGTTAACGAAGTTAACTTTTTGGTTAACGGTGCCCACCACTGGTATTGAGAATGCGTCTCGATCATACGAGTATAATTTTATGCGAACTGTTTATACACACTACAGTTGTGCGTATAAACACGTATGCATTTTCAGTTTTTATGTCAGTCATTAGTCTAATATTCTGTTTCATTCATTTATGTATTGGTTTAATTGGATATTCATTTGTGTATTTATTTATTTGTTTATAAATGGAGAATAACCTTAATACACTTTCTTGTGTCGTTTGATTTATTTTCGATTTTCAATACGTTGCGCGTATCCTTTTTGAATGTTTGGCTACCCCACTTACACCTATGAGACTATGATAGTATCATTACTTTATTGATGATTGATAGTACTTTGGGACATTTAATGACCTTGTAAGATATGTAGGCTACTTCACTATCCCTGTAAATAACAAGGGCGGATCTAGGTATTTCAGTAACGGGAGATCCAAAGAAAAAAGGGCACAGTACTAAAAATTGTTTCTTAAACAGACCATCAATCAGCGAGTGTAAAATCAATTATATTGTTTTATTAGATCAGTCTCATTCAAATATGATACAAAATAAAAATCTAATTTGGGTACAATAATTATCACAGAAAATTTTTCAAACAATTACAAATGTCTTACCAATTGAAAGAACTAACCAGTCTAACCCCCCTTCCCAAGGGAGGGGGGCAGTGGTGTAGTGCTAAATAAAGAAGTGAGGGAACGCATTTTGAAAGTGTTACTCAGATGCGGGGGGGACAATGGCGAGCGCGCGAGCCCATACAGCTGGGGGTCCGGGGGCACTGTAAGCCCCCCGGGAAATCTTTTGAAATCTGACCAATTTCAGGGATATTTTGAGGTCATATGCACTGGATATTAGAATATATTCCAAGGTTGAAGATGCAGTATTTCCAGTGTCATTAGATATATGACATCCAGTACGATCAATAAAAATAGCTAACAACTGGAATGATTAACTAAAAAAAAGCTAACAACTGGTACGCCGTGGTGACTGTTTCATCAGATCTTTATAGGCTAGCGTTGCCTCAGTCGAAGCTAAACGAAATGAAACAGTTAATGATTCTTTCTCATATTTCTTCTAGGGGTGGGAATTAAAATTTCATGACGTTAGAGATTTGTAAGTTCGGATTTATTTGAAATAGTGAGGGAACGCCGTTCCGTCTACCAAAAAAAGTAAGGGAACGCCGTTCCCACGCGTTCCCACAGCACTACACCACTGGAGGGGGGTCGAAAATGTAAAAAGGCGGACCTTTTGGTGCAACGATCTAGTCACTGCGGAAGAGGTTTAGAGTAGTTTAGAGAAGTTTGTGAAGTTTCAAAAGAAAATGCAAAAAAATGCAAGTGTTTATTTACTAAATAATGTTATATATTATAATATCACATCATAAGTTATAACTATGGTTTCAAAAATGGACCTTTCCTGTCAATGGGGGGTCCCCCCCCGCCCCTTGACAGGAAAGGTCCCCCCTGGCTACAGGCCTGCTATCAGAATAAGATAAAGGCAAAAATAGTGATATGGCTGCACCAGTACTAAGGGCACCTACGAAAACCATGCAACTACAAATTTGGAAGTACAGTGTATACAAATAAAGACTCAAAATAGAATTTGAAAAAAATAAAATAACCATGATCTATTATACAAAAACAAAATTTGTTTTCAGAGGCATACACATCATTCAGATAGGGCACTTGCAAGCAGGGCCGTTTCTAGCCATTAGGGGGCCCTAATCAGTATACCCATTTGAGGCCCCACCCCTCCATCCACCAACTCACGCCTTACTAGATCACCTCAGCACACACATACAAAAAATGGCTGTGTTAATAAAAAACAATTATGAAACAATTTTAATGAAACATTTATGTCCAAAACAACAAATATGTACTTTCAGAAGACAAACAGAAAAAATACTCTTCATGAAATTCCTGAAAATTAGCTTATACATTATTTAGAATAAATGACACAGAACTATGTATAAAAAAAATAATGCAATTATCAACTACCAAACAATTACTAACTCTACGATACAATCGTGTAATAGCTAACAGTTATACAGAACAGTTTGTATCTTCAAAATTTTTGCCTCCTAGATTTTTTCTGGACGAAATCATCAATAACATCATCATATGAAATCTCCCTGCCAACGTCCTGGTTGATGCTTATGATGCCAAGGCCATTGAGGCGATCCTGCCCCATTGATGATCTGAGGTAGTTCTTGATTAGCTTCATCTTAGAGAAGCTCCTCTCGGCTGACGCTGCTGTCACAGGTAGAGTGCAAGCAATTCTTAGTGCAACCCAGAGATTGGGGTATAGTTCCTCCAGTTGCTTCTGATGAATGAAGGAGAGAAGCTCCAATGCAGTCATGTTGTGTGAAGGTAAAGTCGGCAAGTTCTTAATTTCGAGGGCCAGTTCTCTTCCATCAATGTCAGAGTCAGCTCCAGAGCTCAGTATCTTAGAGAGCTTTTCACACTTGCAGGACAAGTCTTCCTTGTTCATTGTGGTGAGGTTTAGGAGAACCCAAATATGTCCCTCACATCATCTAATGTTTTGAATCTCTCATTTATTGACCCGATGGCACAATCCACCACCACATTGAAAAATTTGACTTCCAGCCTCTTTAAGGCTTCTGTAAATGGTTCGTCAGGAGCTTCGTAAGCAAAGTGCTTTTTTGTGGATCTGAGCCTCTTCTCCTTCAGCACAGCCTCCACATTCATTTCCTCACGTATGTCCCTAGCTACGACTTGTGCTGCAACAAAACCTGTGTTTCTGTAGCTGGTGAGTGAGTCTTTTGTTTTTGTGAGGAGGTTGACTGCCACATCAAACTGCATTGTAGGAGACTGCAGAAGTTTGCTCACATGGTTAACTGCATAAAGAATGTCATACCATACTACTGTGCAAATCTGAAAGCGATAAGACCCTACCTCCTCTTCAAGTGTTTGTGCTTCAGTCCTGGCTATGCATCTGTGGCATTGTTTCTGACTTCCAACAGGGCCTCTCTGATGTTGTGGCTCTGGTATTGCACAGCCTCAATGCTCTTAAGCCGGCTCTCCCACCTGGTTTCACTCCAAGACTTGAGTGTTATGTTCACGTGCTTCTTTAGGATTGTCCATCTCTGTGTAGCTGCTGCAAAAAGGTTGTACAATTTTTGTACGTTGCCAAAGAAGCTGATGGCATCTGTGGAAGCTTTAGCTGCATCAGCCACTACAAGATTCTGAGTGTGAGCCCGACATGGAACATAGAGTGCACGACAGTTCTTCTCTAATAACCTTGCCTGAACACCTTTGTTCTTGCCCTTCATGTTTGCTCCGTTTGTCATATGACTGTCCTCTGCAGTCATCAAAGTGAATATTCAGTTCATCTAGTCTCTTCAGAATCAGAACTGATAAACCCAGGCCTGTACTTTCTGAAGCCTCAAGAAAGCCCAAGAAGTATTCTTTTATTTCTGGTACTTCAGCCATTTTAACAGTTCTGATAATAATCGACATCTGTTCTTGGTGGCTTATGTCTGGAGTGCAGTCTAAAATGAGTGAGTAATATTTAGCTTCTTTTATTTCTGCAACAATGGCATCCAAGATCTTCCCAGTAATGGACCCAATGAGCTCATTTTGAATGATGTTTCCTAGGTAACTTGAATGACTATATTGGCCACTTTCGACTCTGCTGATGTGTTGTTTCATCACTGGATCAAATTTGACAAGCAGCTCAACCTCCTTCGAGAAATTGCCATTGTCTCGATTGTACAATGTAGAGGAAGACCCCCTGAAAGCAAGGTTTCTCTCTGCCAGTGATTGGATTATACTTACAAGACGTGTGAGAACATCTCGCCAGCGTCTTTGCTCTACCTCCATTAATGACATTTCAGTTTGGTCAATGTCCTCCCAGTTTTTAGCCGCAGTTCCAGATCCTTCCATATTGCCATGTTATCTGCATTTATGAACTATTTTCATGGCCTTTCAGAAGCGAACCAACGTTTATCCAGTCTGAAAGTCCATCCGTAATTAGTTTGTACGACTTCCTTGAAAGCAACTTGCAGCAGAAGCAATAAAGAGCATCATTCCTTCTAGAGTACATCAGCCAGCTTCGCTTTATTTTTCCCCATTAATTAATGTTCTGTACATGTAATGATGATGAACGCTTCTACCGTCCTCTCTTTTAGGGAATGTGAAATCTGGACTGATTTGAAATGGTCCTCGAGACACCAGATCTGTCTTCAAGGCATCTGACAGGACAACTGGCCAGTCATACGGATCAAGCGGTGGAGCAGATCTTGGCTCTTGTTGCTCAGTAGAAATGCCTGTGTGTGGTGTTTGAAGCTGAACAGAAGATGGGCCACTTGTTGGTTCATCAGGCTCTACTTCTTCTGGTGTTTGAGGTTGCATAGAGGATGGTCCTGCTGTTGGCTCATGATGCTCATCAGGCTTTGCTGAGGATGGCTTTTCCAAATATTTCAGCAGTGATCCTGAGAAGAACATAACATTACATATTCTGTTAATTTTTGCTAAAATACTCTTTCTTATCTTGTTTGATAATTGATCTGTGTGAACAGAATTTGAGGTGATGTGATCCATTAAATTTCACATTTCGAAATATTATAAATATTACAGAGACTAGCCTACTCTGCACGATTCCTGAGCACTTGCCTAGCTTGATGGTCTACCTAACCTAGTTGCCTGAACTGCAATCATAAGAATATACAAGTGGCACATCTCACCTGTGCTGCTGGAAAGCTTCTCCTCCTCTATTTTCTTCTTTTTCCGTTTTTCAGCTCCTGATGGATAATGTCGTTTCATTTTCCAAGATGCACGAAGTCACATCTAGTTAGCCAGAACTAATCTGCTAAATAATAATAATCATGATAATAATAATAATAATAATAATAATAATAATAATAATTGTTATAATTGTAACGTTAATCAAATACATTCAAATAATCAGACCATTTAGGTTTTAACTAACAAAATTCACATTATCTGAAAAAGATGAGAAAAGAATTAATAAACTTGAAAACATAACGAAAATAATCCTAGGTTTTAAAGTGTTATAAAATCTCTTAATAATTAGTAAATTAGTGAAATAATGTTTTACAATACTAGAAAAATTAAGCATTTAGGAAAGTATAAGCATATAGTAAGAATAAAGTTAAATAATATAGAAATAAAATCTCACAATAGTTATTTACACATAACAACCAAAACGTTTCGTTTGTCTCCGTTTTATCACATTTGTCTCATACAAAAACTTTAATTAATACGACAATAATAATAATAATAATAAATAATAATAACAATAATATTAATAATAACCAGCTATATTCCTATTCTTGCCCACTGAGCTATGACCTGGGAGCCTGTCTAGGGGCCCCCTAGTAGCAGCGGGGCCCTAAGCGGCCGCTTCGTCTGCTTATGCCAGGAAACGGCCTTGCTTACAAGAAATTGAGCGGGGTTCCGAACGTCGCCGACCCTCCTCGATAGATCCGCCCTTGAATAATTTTATGTTAATTAACAGACTTGAAATTCATAGTTTGCAAAATTTGATTAGAAAATATAGTTTCAGATCATTTAGGACTTGGGTAACGTCGATAGGCCGAGTGGCTTCGTGTTTTCCAAATATAATGTAATGTAATGTAGGGATTTCCTTTCATGAATAATTTAATAAAAATGTTTAGTATTGAAACACTTAAATGGAAAATGGTAAAAAAATAAATATCTTATCTGAATAGAGTATATTTACAGCGTTTTCTTTAGTAACTCGTGAAATGTTACGTGCTTTTATTTTCTTTTAAACATTTCTCTCTTCTGATATTTAAAAATAATTATAATCATTTATCAACTTAATCCTAAACTAGTGGTATATTCTGTAAGACTAAAAAAATTAAAAATTTTAATAGGGTGGTAAATTGAATAACATATTTTCAAATATAATTTGTAAATGATTAATTCAAAATTTGACATTTAATAAAATAACACGATGATTTTGACCCAGCAACTGTGAGAATATTTTAGTAATATTAAAGTAAAGAATTCTTTTAAATAAATCTTCCCATTACACATATTTGCAATGACAAATGCAGTTTAAAAATTATGATTTTCAGAAGTTATAGTAAATTTTGTGGTATTACGAAATATTACAAACTTAATTCAGGATTTTAGCGCCAAAATTGGAAGATGTTTATTGGGTGATGGTGTAAATGGTGCCAGTTTGTATTAGTTTGCTTAATTTTCATTGGCTAATTTCATTGTAAGTTTTGCCGCGCTTGCGTTTTTTGAAGACTGTGCTGATATTCTATTTTTCGTTATTTTCGTTTGTTGCATGTTGCTATAAGTTTCTAAGAACTGAGGTTATTATAATAGTCATTTGACTTGTACATTGAATTATAATTTTTAAAAAAAAAATGTCTGGACGTGGTAAAGGAGGTATGTGAATTTTTAAACTTTTATTATAATAGACCCAATATTATAGCTAAGTTCAACTTCAACCTTGCTTACCGTAGGCCACCGTAGGCCACCGTAGGCTAGGCCTAGTTAGAACATCTTGGAGCGAGACTAACCAAGGTCTAATTACTAAGTTGGTAGCCTAATAGAGCATTTACGTAGCAATACCTACCTCTAAAAGTCTAAATAACTCCACCCCCATTAGCTCATTCCATCGAAGGGATTGCGTTTTGAACCAAGTTAAGAATAGTGGTAAACATGGTAAAAATTTTTATAGTGGGCACACAAGGGGCCCTTCGCCCATTTGGGTGGCTCCACTGTTAATATAAACAAACCACAAATACAGTTACATGCAAAGTTAAGATACAATTGAACTCTATGAATTGTAGATTGTCACATTACTAGCTGTACATTAACTAAATTTTTGGAACCTGTGGATCATTCTTCAATACCACTGGGTAAATCCAGGATAAATAGACAGGTAGAAGTGCTGATATAACACTAATACATCTTCAACATTCACGAAACTTGGTCTGAGGGTGTTTTTTAGTGAAAAAACCAAATTCCCAAATTTTTTTGAAAATTGGTCAAATAGGTCAAAATTTAGGGTCAGGTCAAATTTTGGCCAAATTGTGACCTAAGAATTTTTAAAATCCTGTATCTCGGCTTCTAATTGTTGTAGCCTAATAAACTTTATATCGATGGAAGTGGAATGAGCTCTTGTTTCCAAAAATGGTACTTTCATTGGGATAATTTAATTAAAAAAACCACCTAATTTTGAAAAAACAAAAAAAAAATTTAGGATTTGTCCTTGAAGGAATCAATTTTAAAAAAATTTTATTGAAGAAAATATGTCAGCAAAGATCTATCATAATCAGCAATAAAAAGTTAGCTTACAGGCCATTATATAGCTTAAAACTTAATTTTATTAATGCTGGCTGGCTTTATTTTTTCAGAATTTCATCATCAAAAATTTATTTAATGAAACAAATATTAAATAGTAGGATAACAATATAATAAGGATATACTTAGTATTTGTAATTATTAATTGTAATTTAAATATGTATCTACTCTAAATTCTAGTTCTACATACATGCTAAGTGCTAATTTCATACATATATGCTAATTTGTTTTAAGTTTTCTCGAGAAATTTTGTAAATCTTGAGCTGGAAAGACATACTGTATCCTTGTTCCGCCTCTTAAACTTGACTCAACTGTTCCAAATATATTCTTTGGTGAGGGGGTGCAAATATCGTCTTATGCAGGAAAAATGTATGAGGGTACTATTCTTGAAGGATAAAGAAATTTAATCAAATAATTGTCATATTCTGCATCATACGACTCGACCAGTCTTAATCACAATTCTTTTTCTTACACACAACCGACAAAAGAGCCTATAGGCGTCCCCCGTTATACGATCGTTCGGTTTACGCTTTCCCGCGTTAATGATTTTAAAAAAGTACCCTCCCTTTCGATTTACGATTGCCTTATTTCGCTTTAACGATCTCAAACTTGAAAGCATGTCTCAGAAAAGGCCAAGTGCTGGTGCTTTGGGTATTGCTAAGAAGCCTCGCAAGAGTTTGAGCTTGGAGGTTAAGCTTGACATTGTCAAGCATCACAAGAATGGACAAGGGGCTAATTCGATAGTGAAGATTCTTGGACTGGCTCAGTCTACTGTGCGACAACAGGGATGGGGTCAAATACGTATTTGTATTTACAAATACACAGAAATGGATATTTGCATTTGTATTTGTATTTGAGAATTTAAAAAGCTGCAAATTTGTATTTGAGCCTTTTATTTGCCGTATTTGCTTCAAATACAGTCAAATACACTAATGTAATATAACTGTGCATATAACTACAAATTGATACGAACAGTAAAATCAAATATTGAGAAATATGAATTTATTTCTTTAATTATGCAAAAGTGCAGAAATATCAAGAAGTGTGAAATAATTTTCTCTAATAAAAATAATAAATAAGAGGAATTTGTTACTTTTCTTGCCTTGGTATGAAAATGAAGTTACTTTGATAAGAGCCAAAGTATTGCAATGTTAAGTTTTATACAATAAGTACTATACCAGTATTGTCTTACTTGAGGGGTAGCCGAAGTCAAGTAAATATTATCCGTTTATATTTAGGATGAAATTGGTGCGAAATTTACAAATATAGTAAAAATTGTATTTGCATTTTATTTGTATTTGAAGCTTTGTATTTGTATTTGGGGATTTATAAATTCGAATATTTGTATCTGTATTTGAATTTGGCTATAAAAAAAATAGTGTATTTGTATCTATATTTGTATTTGGGCAATTGTATTTGACCCCATCCCTGGTCGACAGTGATCAAGAATTCCGACAAGATCCTGGCAGCTGGCGAGAATGTCGTCGTTATCTGCCAAGAGGATAATGAAGAGCCAGGATTCAACTATCCAAGAGATGGAGAGGCTTCTCAATCTGTGGATAGAGGATCAGAACAGGCGCAGGATGCCTCTCTCCACTGCCCTTATCTGCACCAAGGCAAAGAAATTGTGGGAGGATGTCAGGCAGTCGAGAGGTCTTTTATTGTCTTTTATTAATCACAATTTCTTACTTTCAGACACTTTTTGTACATAACAGTAAAATATATAGCAAAATAATAGTGGAATCTGCAAATTTTGGGGGTCTTCCAGAATGTTTGGGAACGTATCCCTATTTTTCCTATAAGGCCTTCAGTTTGATATACGATCGTTCGATATACGATGGGGTTTTTAGGGACGCATCCCAATCGTATAATGGGGGACGCCTGTACTTCTATTTATTGCTTAACTCTCCTTCGATAGCACTGGCTTCTCCATCATGATCTACTTCTCCACTAACAATTTTTCTTATTTCTTCTGACTGAAGACTATTAGATAACGAATATACTTTTAAAGTGTTTGCTGACAAAGGGATAAATCTATGTAATTTTTGGTACCTTTAATTGAGATAATCAGTAAATTGAGATGCTCTTGTAGGGAATTTTCTATTTCTGTTACTTCATTTTTGGATACATAAAAAAAAATTATTGTGGAATCTAAATTAGTTGAGCAAAATTCAAAAAAGTCTTTGGGAGTTAAAATTTGATTATAAATTGGTTGTTGTAAACTGGCTTTTGCTACTGATCTTTTCACAGTGCCACCTATTCCGTTGCACACGCTCTTTCTGTGCGACGTAGCAAAAAATTCCACACAGTCTATTCCAAAATTGGCTTTGTGGTGGCATAATTCAAAAAGTTTAATTTATTTTTATATTGGGATGCACAGCCATCAGTAAAGTAGTGAATTTTTTATAAAGTTGGATGCTGCTCACAAATACTAGGTATAAGTTTTTTTAGAAAGGAATATACTAGCATTGTACTGTGCTTACGACAATCAGAAATAAAACAATAACTTTGATAAATTTTTTCGCCAAGTTTATAATAATATACAAAAGGATGCACGATACACTGGGAAGTTTCCCAGTGAAACCCTTATGCTGCATCCTGAACAATAGAAGAAAAGTTTTCTGCGAAGTCTCTTACAAGAGCGCCTTCATTTTCTTTCATATTTTCTTTTAGCTCTTTAAAGTAATTGGATTGGCTTTTGTTTGTGAAATGATACCTAGTTAGTTTTGTAATATTTTTACTCAATGATTCCACAAAATCTTGTGGAGATTCAACTTTGTCTTTAATCATGCAGCTGTCCACACACACCCACTGTTAAAAGTTATTTCTTCCACATTAAACATAAAATCTAAAGTTTCTAAATATCATTTAACACCTCCCTCGCGGGGCATTTTTTACATTTGTGCATCATACAATCTTCATCTATGTTACAGACTGATAAGGCCATCAGCCTTTTGTAGTCTAAATCTTTAATCCCCAAAGCTGCTATCTGCAGCTTTGGGTTTTGATGGTATGTATATACGCACACACACACACACACACACACACACACTGTGTGTACTGCTCTGACCTGTGAGTACACACCAAGAAGGTCTTAAGTTTGCAAAAGACAAGTCCAATTTTTGGATTAGCTTCATTTTTTATATATTCTCTGACTAATTCACGTAAATTACATAGCATCAATCTCTTCTGCATCTTCACTTTTTCTCTGTTTTCATTAATAGTAAATTTATAATCCTTCATTCCTGGACACATTCAACTATAATCATCGCTCTCGTAAAATTCTCTTACAATCCTCTTCACTTCACTCGTTATGACCTTTCCTTTTGACATACTCAGAACATGCGGTAATATACCATATTCTTTTTGCAAACTCCGACTTTTTCTCACCATATACGTAGAAGTTTCAAAGAATTCTGCTGTTTTTTCAATTTAAAATGGATATAAAGATAATTTACTCTTGCGATCAGTTGTAGAAATAAATTTGTCTTTAAGCTCTTGCATGACATTTTCATACCTAAAATTAAAAAAAAAAAAGAAATGAGTAAAAATCTAAGTTAATAAATTAAGTATTAAATTTTATTTTATTCTCAAAAAAATCTATTGTTTCATTATGTATTGCACATATAAATAACAATAGCTACATGTTTTTAATGTATAATAAACTTTTTGCCTTTTTAAATAATCATCCCAACGACCCTTTTTGGATGGGCCAGCAACAGCATCTTCCTGGATAGAAGTCCCGTAGGCAGATTCTATACTACTAACTTTTCCTGATGCCTGAAATTTTGAAGTGGCCTTTTTTTGTTTTTGCTGTGACATTAATCCAGCTGTAAAGAATTACATAAAATTACAATTGAGATACAAATAATATTAAATCGTATATGTAATGTATGTTAGTTGTCTAACTGAGACTTGGTTTATTAATTAGATAAAAATTAAATATATGTTCATTGAAAGATTTCATTAATTATATAAAAAATAAATATATGGTTATTTAAAGATATTTACAGTTATTAAAATCTGAAAATAGAAAAATAAAAACAAAAATGAAGAAAGCCAGCATTAATAAAATTAAGTTTTAAGCTATATAATGGGCTATAAACTAACTTTTTACTACTGATTATGGTAGATCTTTGCTTTGCTCAGGCAACATTTTTTCTTCAATAAAATTTTTAAAAAAATTGATCCCTTCAATGTCAAATCCTAAAATTTTTGTTTTCAAAATTAAGTTGTTTTCAAAATTATCCAAATGAAAGTACCATTTTTGGAAACTAGAGCTCATTCCGCTTCCATCCATATAAAGTTTGTTAAGCTACAACAATTAGAAGCTGAGATATAGAGATTTAAAAAATTCTTAGGTCATGATTTGGCCAAAATTTGACCTGACCCTAAATTTTGATGTATTTGACCAATTTTCAAAAAAAATTTGGGAATTTTTTTTTTTTTTTCACTAAAAAATGCCCCCAGACCAAGTTTTATGCAAATTGAAGACATGACCATGTTTATCCGTCTATTTAATCTGCATTTACCCCACTACCGTACTAATTCACCGTACTAACATATGATTATCTCATCTCAAGAAGTTTTACATGGATCTAGAGGATCTTAGTCGCTGCTTGTTTACTACTTATATATCACGGCTGTGGAGTCGGTGATAAAATTTGCCGACTCCAACTCCAAACATTTTAACATTCCGACTCCAGAAATCTGACTTGTATAATTACGACTCTGACTCCGATGGAATGTTAAGGCCAAATTGATTACGATTAGCTTTATTAGGCCAATGGAGATTCATAAACAAGGCATTTCGTCATTACCACATGACTCATCAGGTTACTTAGTGGCTGTAACTATGCCTTAATAGCTTTTTTTCTCTTTATTCAAAAATTACAATAAATCCCAAAATACAAACTGATTGAAACTTAAACAAAATAAGATTATTATTGGTTTAGCAAATTAATAAGATGTTTTTGTATTATTATAAACATCCGTAACAAAATGTACTAACCTAAACTGAATTTGTTCTTAAAAAAAGGATTGCTTCCATTAAATCTTCTTTCAGTGATGCTTATCAAAATTATCAAATTGAAATCTAAAAATCTGAAAAAGATTTAGGGTTGCTAGTACAAAATTTTTAAATTTCCTTATTATTAATTATGTTAATTAATTAATTATAATCCTTATTAATTATAAGCAACTATATTTATATATTATTTATATGTTATATATTATTTATATATTATATTATATATTAAAACATTAAGTTAAATCTATTTTATTCATAAAATTGAGCTAGGCTGCTATGGTTATAATTGAAGGATTTGCACCGACTCCGACTCCACTCATAATTGACCAACTCCATGACTCTGACTCCGACTCCACAGCCCTGTTATATATACACAGTACCTTACAATGGTATTTAAGTATTTAAAATTACTTAGACTGTGACTAATGTTTGTAAGAAGGAAGTTAGGTCAATATTTCGGAGATGCATGGCCTCCAAATTCAGGTTTTTTATTCATACCAGTTGTTAGTACATATGATTTGATGAATTTAAAAAAAGCTAGGTAAATTTTTACAAGTGTACATTACAGGCTTTGTAAATCAAAACTGTTTTTCTGATGGTTTTTGATGCGGTTTGAACAAAAGTTAATTTTGTTCAAACATCAAAAACAATCTGGGAAAAACATAGTTTGGTAATTATTCATTTTTATGCCCAGTCTATTTTTATGATGATAAACTTTTCTGGTCAAGGTCAATTTGTAGGTTCAACCAACCACCAAATACATCATTTGAGTGCTTCAAATTTTGAAATTTTGTAGTTGTATAATCGTCAGTCATACATTATTTTCCTGTCATTTTTTGTGGTTTTGAGAAAAACTAAAAAAAGGGTTCTAAATTAAATTACTTAGGAAAATACGAATTTTTGCAAATATCACCCTTATAGTTCATCTTACAAGGACAAAAGATGTGCATTTGTTTTTTAGATTGCATTAGCAACAAAAACTCAAAAATGTCAAAAAGTGACTTAGGAAATTTTGTTTTGATGCTGACAAATTATATTGACCAGTGTAAATCAGGGGTCTTCAACCTTTTTTGCTTCACTGCCTACTTTTACAATATTTTGGCATCTGAAATAAGTTCACCACCCACCTAAACCATGTTAACTTAATAATTACTAAAAAATTAAAATTTTTAAAATGTTATTCATACATATTGTATACAAATATTGAAATAAATGTTTAATTACTTTTAATGCGAGCCTTGTGGTTGGTGCCTACTAACTAGGACTCAATGTCAGACTTTAATTTACTAAGGTTCAGACGAAGATCTTCTCTTTTTGATACATTCAAACGATTTCTTTCTTTGGTCGGGAGATGGTTGACTGCACTGAATCCTGACTCAACTAGATATGAGGTAGGGAATGCTAGCAGTATTAATGAAATTTTGTTTTACAAGTGTAGATAGAGAGTAGGCATTTACTTGTTCTGCCAAAGTTGTGCATATCCACTGGTTAAAATTGGCTTTACACTTGTCATCATGAAGCAATTCTAATATCTCCTCTTGGCATGTAACTTCCACATCACACACAGTTGTGATGAATGAAGTAATCATCCATGTATCAACCTTCACATCTATTATATCGCTGAAACAATTCTGCATATCAATAAAGGTGATCTCCAAACTTCTCTCTGTCACCACTTGTAAGATCATCTTTGACAGAGAATAGTTCTGGAAACTGGTGGAATTCTTTCTGTAGAATGTTTTGCCTGAATAAAGCTAATTTGTTGATGAATATATAGAGAACATTTTTGCAGTCAATGAGTGTTGCCTTGAAGTCTCAAGTTAACCTCGTTGAATTTCTTAAATATTCCAGCCAAGTAAAAAGCATCCACCTTTACTCCTTTTAATTCATTGAAGAAATTTTCATAAAATTTATTTTTTTCTTTCAATTTTAAAATATGAACTTCACTTGCTTTTGTAGCGCCCACTGGTGGGCGCTACAGCCCACGTTGAAGACCCCTGGTGTAAATGATAAGGCAAGACAATTTTTTTTAGCAAAATCCTCAACTGAATATATATGTAATATTTATCCACTAAAATGACCAAAATTATAAAATTATATCAAAAAATATAAAATTATCCCCCCTCTCTCAATCTGGGATCTGCGAGTGATAGAAAATGTGTAACTACCGTATTTTTTGGTGTATAAGACACTTTTTTTCCAAAAAAAAAAAAAAGGGGGTCTCAAAATCAGGGTTGTGGAGTCGGTCCAAAATTTTCCGACTCCGACTCCACACATTATAAAAATTCGACTCCGACTCCGACTCCACACATTGTAAAAATTCGACTCCGACTCCACACATTGTAAAAAATCTAAAAATCTGACTCCGACTCCTCACATTTTAAATATACGACTCCGACTCCTCTAGTGTTTCACTCTATAATTATCATAATAATAAGACATTTCATCACCACCACATGAATCGTCAGGTTACTTTCTAGGATAAGGGAACATTCAAATATTAAGAAGGATGTTGACTTGTAGATATTATCATATTAAGGGATTTTATTTTTTTCCAAATAATATATATATATATATAAATGAAAAAGATTCTCTTAAACATAATTAAGGTCTAACCAGTAGTAGTCCAACTTAAAATTGAATAACCCTTAACCTAGTGGCTATAACCAGGGTTGTGGAGTCGGTCCAAAATTTTCCGACTCCGACTCCACACATTGTAAAAATTTGACTCCGACTCCGACTCTGCCCTGAAACGTGCGACTCCACGACTCTGACTCCGACTCCACAACCCTGCTCAAAATCATCCTGTGTCCTATACACCGAAGGTCATAATATTACCTTTATATGGGCTACAAGAACTGATGGATTTTTACAAAAATTCATCATCTTAGTCCCTCCTGACTGTGTATTGGTTTGGCCAATTTTACACTAAGTTTCTACTCTTCCCAACCCACTGATAACAAGAAAAACAGTAGGGGAAAGTGGGGCACAGTGGGACAAAAAAAATTTGTGACATCATAACTTGTTTATTTGAAAACTTATTACAAAATTTAAAAATGGAAAAATAACTATCATCATAAAGGATTGATATGCATATGCAAAAGTAAAGAGAAGCTTGTTCCAAAAGGCTGTTTTTTGCCAATAAACTATAAAGGTGATTTTGTCCCACTGTGACCCAGGTGGGGGCACAGTGGGACATGATTAGTTTATATCAATGAAACCAAAATTGAAATCAAATTTAAGATATGCATTCTGTCTCTTTGTTGATCCACATGTTTTAGACTTGGGGAGGATGGTTTTAATATCACTGAGCTTGATAGAAGCCATATCCTGGACTTGTGGAAAGAAGAATTCCATCGACTTCCGCTTTTTCCTAAGATACGAAACTTCGTAGTCCCCTTCATCATCTTTGTCCTTAGTTACAAGGCCCACATAATATTTCTTGGATGGAGTAGCAAACTCAGCCAGAATGTAATCATTGACTTGGGGCTCTCCTTCCAATGTTGGTAACTCCTGGTCTTCATCGTTTGTCTCATCACAAACCATCAGATGAATGATCTGACAAAACTAATTCTTCACCAGATGACGAGTCCTCCTCAAAAACTAGTTTCCTGGATTTTGGCTTGATGTTGGTATCTTTTGTGCCTTGGTTTTGTGTAGAGCATCGAGCTTTACACTGAGCGAGTGCTTCTTTCTCTGGAGTGTCAGTTGCAATCATACTATGTCCTCTCTTTCGGCCTCTTCCTGACTCTTTTCTGGCTGCAGCCTTAGGATAGCCTCTAATTTAAAATAAAAATAAAATATACATATATATATATTCACATCATTATGGGGCACAGTGGGACAGTGTCCCACTGTGCCCCATTTTAAGTGTCCCACAGTGCCCCGTGTGATATTTTTTTAAATTGAGTCAGCTACATCAAAAACTTTGAAAGCAAATGCTAAGAACAACAGCTCACTATGTAGACATATAGTTGTTATACTTATGCAATTAATATTAAAGATGTTATACTTATGCAATTAATATTAGAGTTATGTCAACCAAATAAATCATAGAGACTTCCATACTTACAGCAAAATATTTACTTTCTTCTGTTCAAAGAGCAATGGCCTTGACCACAGAGAATCAGGAGCAGCTAACCCTCCCAATGCAACACTAGTGGAGGCACTCATCAAAAACTGTTATGTAGCCGAAAGCACTGCTGTCAGAGTTGCCAAATACTTCTGAAATTCCATTTGTCCCACTGTACCCCACCTTCCCCTATGTATTGCATACATGGTAACAGGTCACTTTTTGTAACTTTTGTAACTTTTTCCAAAGGTCAGATGATAAATGTTAATAGTTGTCTGAAATTGGTGAGGTAAGGATAGCTGAAAGGGGAGGAGGAGCAGCCATATAGGAAACATGGTCTTACATTGTTGTAAGACCATGTTTCCCTCCTTTTTTTTTTAGTATGAATATAAGTAGGCTACTTACTGATGCCTTTCTGCCTGTTGACCTCAAAGATTTGAATCAATCTATATACGTATTTCAGCATAATTAAATGCCATCTTTAGTAGAACAAACACTAACTGTATAATTAACTGTTATTTACAAAAATATATAAGTTTACAAATTTATTTATATTCATCATTAATAATTTGTTTTGTTTGTTTCAGGTAGTTGCATGAATAATGTTAACAGAGACTGAAAATTGAGTTAAATCATTATGGGAAAGTGTAAAGTTCTCGCTGGGTGGTTTGTAAAGGATGATGGCAGAGGATATAAAGTTAATGAATGGGCAAAGAAACATAGTGAAACTGAAGTGTATTGTACTGTATGCTCATGTGTGCTAAACATTCAACAAAAAAGGTTTCCAAGCAATTGCTCAACATGTTGGTTATCAAAAACATATGAAAGAATGTGCTACAAAACTTGCGCCTCGTCAACTTCGTTTAGCTAGTGGTTCACCGGCATGCAGTTCTCAAACCTTGACATCAGATGATTCATCCCCTGTTGGTGGAGCAACTGGTTGCATAAAACTGTACAATATTCAAGAAGGAGCAAGATCAGCTGAACTCCACTGGGTGATGAAGTGTGTTGCAAGTAGCTATTCCGCTAAATCTTGTGACGACCTCTTGGAACTATTTAAAGACATTTTTCCGTGTGACAATTCTGCTGATTTTTCACTTAGTAGAACAAAGGTGAGCTATTTATTGACAGATGCCCTAGGACCCTATTTTAAAAAGCAAATATTAGAGGATGTAGGGACAAAGTATTTCACTGTAATGTTGATGAAACTACAAATGTTGCTAGCAAGAAAGAACTTGAAACAATGATTCGCTACTGGTCTGAAACACACACAAAAATAGTTTCTCACCACTTAGAATGTTTTTTATTGGTAGGGCCACAGCCAATGATCTTTTTGAGAAAATCAATGGAAGTATAACTGGTGCAAATTTACCTCTAAACCATCTGTTGATGTTGGCTAGTGATGGACCCACTGTCAATAAAAAGGTTTATCAAATGATGAGCAGTAAAATTTGCCTGGAACACAACTAAAAGCTTGTTGATATTGGAACATGCAACCTCCATATTGCACACAATGCTTTCAACAAAGGCCTTGCAGAGTTTGGAGATGTCTGATCTGAGTTTCCAAATTCACAATTTTTTTGATGGGTGGCCTGTACGCATGGGAGTAGGGGCAAGGGGGGCGCTTGCCCCCCCCTCGGAATGCCAAGAAAATATTTATATCCTAAACTTGCTGAAAAGTATCCAACTGCCTCCTAAAGGGTGAAAATTTTTATTTGTGTGCATGATAAAAGGTTGCTACCTTTTTATTTGTTCAGAAGTCCCCCCTTAAAATTATCCCGCCAACTCAAGCACCTGGCTGCATGCAGTGCGTGGCAGCCATTGTTTTTGATCCTTACACATGCACAGTCAAAAGATCCTTCAGTACACTTTGGTGAGTTAAAACATGGCTGAGGTCTACTATGTCTGATGAGCGACACTCTGGGTTATGTATGCTCAGTGTACACCAGGAGAAAATCAACTCCAACAAAACTGATTTTATGGAAAAGGTTGTTCATAATTTTGGTAGTGACCGCAGACGACTACAATTCCTATTCAAATGAGCAGTGTAGGTGATGCTCGAAACACCATTTTCAAATTAGGTACAACATTTACTTCAGTGTGCTTTTTTCTTTATTCTATCATGTTTCTGTTATAAATAAAAAAAATGATTGTTATCATGTGCATTGTATGTATATACAATATATATTTGCATTTTCCATTACAGAAAATGCAACACTAAACTTGCTTAGAATTAACCTGCTGGTTCCTAAGGGGTCAAAAGTTTTTTGCTTGCTCCGGTCCCTACCTATTAATACATTAAATTTTGCCCCCCCTTGGAAAAAATCCTGCGGGCGCCCATGCCTGTACGAGTAGAATACTTTGAATCCATCCAAGTGAAACTCAAACTTCCTGTTCACAGATTTATTAGGCATGTACCATGAAGGTGGCTGACTTTACAGGATTCCTGTGAGCGTCTGATAGAACAGTATCCCGCCTTGCTGGAATACTTTCTCAACTTCATTCCAAAACATAAACCTGAATTGATGAAGTCGGGAAAGTACAAGAAAATTCAGTTTACTACGAGGGGCAACTACGAAAGCAGAAGTATTTTTGTTTTGAGTTCAAAGATATATAGTCCATTTACTTGCGTATTCCAAAGAGAGGAACCACTAATCTACCATTTGTATGGTGCACTGAATGACTTAATTATGTTATTGCTGGATCGCATTTGCCGAAAGGAGAAGCTGCCAAAATCATTTGAAGACATAGATGGTAAAACCTTTTTTGAACCTGATAATTTATTGCCTGCTAAAGAAATTCTTTGTGGAGAAGCTGTTGAAACAGCTGAGAAATTGTAAGGAGTTAAAAGTCCTTATGTTCACTGCTAATGTTCAGAAACATTTTATGGCTTCTGCCAAGTACTTGCTAAAAACTGTGAAAGGTCACATTCCTTTGAAGCCTGAAGAGAGATTTTTGCAGAGAAGCTGTGTAGATATCATAAAAGTTGCTAAGTTTTTACCCATTAATATAGATCGTGATTTGCTTGAAAATGAATGGAGATTATTGCAGCTTCAGAAATCAGACTGAGGGATAGATTATTCGTATTGATTCCTACTGGAATGCTATTTTTAAGAAAAAATGATGATGGAAAACCAAAGTTTCCAACGGTAGCAAAAGTTGTTAAAGCAGCACTGCCATTATCTCATGGGAATGCTGATGTGGAGAGGAGGAGCTCATTGACAGGCAAGTTAATGACTGATGAAAAATCTAACATCTCTGTGAGAACTCTGAATTCTTTGTTGACCGTGAAAACAGTTCTAAAACAGTATGATAACAAAGCGCAGTACATTATAATAACCAGAGAACTGCTCCAGTTAGCACGGGTGGCTGGAGTCAGCTATCATAATTATTTAGAAGAGCAAAAAAGAAAAAAGGAAATAGAAGAACAGCAAAAAAAGAAGAGCTTGAGAGAAGGCTGCAGAAAAGGAAAAAAGTGGAGGAGGAGGATAAGATACTGAAACAGAAGGAAAGACAGCTATCTGAACGTAAAAGGGAAGAAAAAGAGCACTTTGAAACTGCTTGAAAGTTGATGTTCAAAGCCAAAGAAAGACTCGCCAAGGCAGTTGAAAAAAAGACCATTGAGCAAGTGAGGACAGGTGAGAGCAGCAAATGCAATGTTAGAAGGAGCTTTTGCCATCCAAGAACAAGGGGAAAAAAACAAGGAAAGAAGTTGATAAAGATACTGAGCTTGTTAGAAAAAGGAAGTCATCATTAATAACTTTGTACCTGCTCAAAAAACCCAAATATTAATTAGTTGAATTTGCTGATTAAAAAAAAAACAGCAAAAAGGAGGAGGAAAAGTGGGTGGCTGTGAGAGGATTTTCCTCTTCTCTCTTTTTATTTGAGTTATTTTAATTAAATTTTTTTGTTAATAATTTATAGTATACCGTAACTTACATTGTATATGTTGGTATGTAAAGTCCAGTTACTTTTTAGTCACTTTTTAGTCACTTTTCATTCACTTTTCTCACTTATTTTGAGCTCTACTGATCAGTTACCATGCCTGGTACTATTGCATAATGATTTACTTTTATGTTTCATAACATATAGTATAGTCTCCCATATACTTAATACTATTTTCTTATAATGAGTATGGGTGAAAGAAAATGTATCACCATACTTTTGATGGAGGGCTTTAACAAAAGTCAGCCTTGCTGGTAGAAAATTACGGACATTTTCTGACAACTAGGCAGTTGGTCATAATTTTTTTTCCTGAAAAAAGGCCTTGAAAATATAGGGGTGTGTCTTATACACTGAAAAATATGGTAGGTATCAATGGGTTAATATACACTATATGATCAAAAGTATTTGGACACCCTGGAAAATTCGCATTTCTGCAAATATCACCTTCGCCGAAAGGTATGCTGGGAAAAAGCGTGGCGAAACTATAATGCTGAGGTGTTCTGTTAAGTTATCAGTAACTGTTCTGAAGCCATGCCATGCGGACGTGGACTCGTCATTGGATGTTATTTAAGTAACGTTTCTATACGAAACATTGCAGCCAAACAGGATATACCAAAGTCGACTGTAGCGGATGTTGTCATGAGATGGAAGCACGACGGTGCAACTAACGCGAAAAAATGTTCCGGACGACCACGCAAACTGACGGAACGTGATAGAAGAAGTCCTGCACGTCCTCTGCCGCTTCCATCGCTGAGGAGGTAGGAAGAGCATCCGGTACCTCCGTTAGTACTGTAACTATCCGCAGAGAAATGCACAGACTCGGTTATTATGGTAGAGCAGCTGTACACAAGCCACTGATTACAAAAGTTAATGCCATGCGTCATTTGGCCTGGTGTGTCTCCCGTCGTTCCTGGAGCGCCGAGTCGCAGTATTCACTCTTCCAGTCTGATGGGCGTGTTTGGGTGTGGCGACAGCCTGGAGAACGGCTTCTTCCTGACTGTGTACGACTGTACGTCCAACGGTGAAGTTCGGTGGAGGGTCCATCATGGTATGGGGTTGTTTTTCCTGGCTAGGGCTCGGCCCGTTGGTTGTTATACCCACTACCATGAATGCTGATGTTTATCTCGACGTTCTGGACAATTCGGCCCTCCCTACACTGTGGCAATACTACGGAGATGGCCATTGTTTGTTTCAACAGGATCGAGCTCCCTGCCATACTGCAAGGCGTGTGCAGGTTTCGTGAAAATAAGGTGGATTTGTTAGACTGGCCTGCTCAGAGCCCCGATCTCAACCCAATCGAGCACATGTAGGATGAACTGGAGCGACGGATACGAAACTGCACACCACGCCTGGCTTCACTTGCATCTCTTGCATCAGCTCTGCAAGAGGAATGGCGAGCCATTCCTGCACAGACTTACCGAAAACTGGTGGAAAGTATGCCTCGACGTGTTGACGCTGTAATAAAAGCAAAGGGTGGACCTACTGGTTACTAAATGCCATAATAAAACCATTTTTCCCAAAACCATGCGGTGTCTGAATACTTTTGATCATATAGTGTATAACATAACCTAAAATTCCAAAATTTGCCAAAAGCCTATAATGTACTCTTGTAAAAAAAGTACCACCTAACTTAACCTAACCTTTATTAAATCAACAGAAAAATAACTAACCTTTGCAGTGGATAAAGTTTTGCGACTCGGAAATGTAAAAAAAAATTGTTAACCCTTTCCCTCCGAGTGACGTAGATCTGTGTGGAAAGAAAATGGCTGTCATAGCTGAGCCACGTAGATCTACGTGGCTCGGAGTGAAAGGGTTAAAGTGAAACAAAATTGATATCTCCCTTATTTTTTTAAAAGCACAAGTCTAGTTTTTTAAAATTCATCAAATCATATGTACTAACAACTGGTATGAATAAAAAATCTGAATTTGGTGGCTGTGCATCTTCCAAATATTGACTGGAAGTTAGGGTGAGGGATAAGGCTGTGGTATGGAAGAGTTGTGATGATTGTAACACTTGTCTTGCATCAAAATTACAGAACAAGTGTTTTTTTACATTACATTTTATTTGGAAAACATGAAGCCACCTGGGCCTATCAAGGTTATCCAAGTCAGGCAATATGACTAATTACCACACGGACAAAATATTAATAATATACTCATCAAAATCAACAATAAAGCAATGTTATATGCATTGCTGTAGATGTGATGTGCTATTTGACCAGCACTGGCTAAATAGCCTCCTAGGTTATTTAGCACATGTGGGTAATTCTATGAGAAATAGACAAATGAAGTACATGGTCACCTCTTCAAAATTCATGAAACTTGGTGTAAGGGTTGGTTTAGGTCCAAATTACAAATTTCTGAATTTTTTTGAAAATTGGTCAAGTTGGTCAAATTTTATGGCTTGACCAAATGTTGGTCAAATGAAAAAAACAATAATTTTCAAACGTAAATATCTCAGCTCCTAATTGTGGTAGTGTAGTAAGTCTTAAACGATAAAATATGTAAAATTAACTGTAGTTTCTAAATATGTATAATTTTTTTAGGGTAACAAAAATAAAATTATGATTTTTTTATTTTTTTTTTGCAGCGAAGATATCATTTTTCGAAAAAAAGACCAGGAATAAAAAATGTTTATTTGATGTATGTACACCATAATAAGTAATAAAAAGTCAGCTTATTGATGATTATTATGAAAAAAATTACTAAAAAAAAAATCCTCCAAATTTTAACAATTTTTTACTTTCTTTCCAGATTTTCAGTATATACCTAATTTTCTAGTATACGTAAATTTACCTAACCCTTAAAATGCCTCAAAACACACAATTTTGTTGCGATCCTATGAAAAAACACTCGAGAAGAATTTTCTGTAACATCAAAAAGTAAACTCTGCCATGGCAGCTGCAAGCTATGGAATTTTGGAAGAAAATCAATTACTATGCAGCAATTGCTGTCACAATTAAAAAGAAGCCAATTGTATTAGAACATGTTCAACGTTCATCCAGAGAGCCGGAAACTGCGCCAATACCTGAGCCAGACATACTTAATGAATCTATGGAGCGAAGCAGTAGCGATTCCACGAATGCACCGCCATTGGAAGAATTTGTCATTCAAGACAGGCAATTCAATAAAGATTTGCTCAGCGACAATATTTTACCTTTATTTGATGAAAGCCCAATTAAAACAGGTAATAAAACAATAGAGACTCCATTCAGGAGATTTGTTTCTTAATGCCAAATTCGTAGTTTTCTGTTTTTAAATATTAGCATCAGCACTTGAATACATATATACAAAATATTTGATATTTGATTATTTTACGCAACCTAAATTTATGAATTTGTTTTACAGCTGGATTGAAGCCAGGACAAAAACAGATAAAGGCTTCTACGAAGTTGTAGATGTAGAGCATTCTTTGCAAAAATGCCTGAGTGAACCTATTACTTCTATCAAAGGTACTCAACAATTACATCGCTTTGTCCCAATTTCCAAGAATTCGTTGAAGGTTTATCCACTCTCTCAGAGTGCACAGTCAGTCGAAATAAGAGAGCTCATTAGAGTTTCTGCTTCGGTTCAAGAACATAATAGTCTCTCAACGCGAAATTGAAACAGGCTCTTTTGTGGGTTGTATGTATGAAAATAAACTCTGGTTCAGATTAGTCCAGTCCTTTGACTGTGAATATGATGATTTTCTGATAAAATTTCTCCATCCTTCGGGCGTATGTCCCTCATACGTTTTTCATGCACAAGATGATGTTTGTCACGTTCCAACAGGAAATATATTTGAGAGTATTGAAGCAAGTTTACGAGGAAGAACAAGAATACTGTACAATACATTTTTCTGCTTCAAGAATTAAATAACTTTTCAAAGATAAAATAAATTCTATCGAATGTATACTATTTAAGATTGTCTATATAATATTTCTAAAATTTTTATCTAAGATTTGTGTATCTACTTAATAGTTATAAAAATCTTTTCAAATTCTTTTTTCTTATATTATTATTAGTGTCTAAAATTTGGATTCACTGGATGAGAATACTGTCTCTTAATTCATTCTCAAAGACTTGTGTATGTGTAGTATTAGGAAGAGTATTTTATACTCTGATAAGCGCTTTATAAATTAAACATTATTATTGTCAATATATTCTGTCCCTAAATATAAGAGAGGTTATGTATGTACATTGTGCAAATATTTTAAGATTTTTTCTCCTTTGGTTTATCTACATGTATTTTTTATATGAATTGAAAATTGTCTTTTTTTGGACCAACAAGTCTGTAATAAGTCTTCGTTGTCTGAAAAAAAAATTTATTACTTAATTTCAAACTCAGTTTTGAGCCTTATAATAAACTATAAGCTGACTTTTTATTACTTATTATGGTGTACATATATCAAATAAACATTTTTTATTCCTGGTCTATTTTTCGAAAAATGATCTTTGCTGCCAAAGAGCAAAAAAAAAAAAAAAAAAAATTTTCAAAAAAATCATAATTTTATTTTTGTTACCCTAAAAAAATGATACATATTTAGGAACTACAGTTAATTTTACATATTTTATCATTTAAGACTTATTACGCTACCACAATTAGCGGCTGAGATATTTACGTTTGAAAATTGTTGGTTTTTTTCATTTGGACAAAATTTGGTCAAGCCATAAAATTTGACCAACTTCACCAATTTTCAAAAAAATTCAGATTTTTGTAATTTGGACCAAAACCAACCCTCACACCAAGTACATTTGGCACTTTCATTTGTCTATTTGTCCTGGAATTAACCATGTGCTGTTTTTGTGAGCTTTGTATTGTTTTTAAAAATTTGCTATGATCATCTACATTTACGTTAATAAATAAAATTTCTTAATTTTAAATGTTAATAATTTGTTTTAAGTTTAAGTGCCATAATGATTGAATGTCTGGTTAGGTCAACTGTACACCCTTGACAATTGGTTAAGTACAGTATATCAAAGAGTATATATATATATATATATATATATGTGTGTGTGTGTGAAAATTATTTCACAAAAGTAACGTGTATGAATAATATTTATGATGAAAATAACGATGAAGGGAAAAGGAAACAGAATGGTGCTAAAGTGCTTTCATCTAATGACATCCTTAGGAACACTGAAATAAATAACAAGTTCAAGGCTATATAGAGGTCACACACACAAATATAAAAATAAAAATTGTAGGAGCATACAAATTTATAAGAAAAAATGGTACTTTCCTATTATCCCCGACCCCAGACTTTTTTCTAGTTGCCACACTTCACTTTTAACACAGAATATTTTTGTTAAAACTAACAAAAATATCACAACTTAACCTAACCCTACCAACTAATTAGGCTAATTGAATGCCTGGTTAGGTAAACTGTACACCCTTGATAATTGGTTAGGTTAAGTTGTGATATTTTCATTAGTTTTAACAAAAATATTTTGTCAAAATTGAAATCTGGCAACTGGCAAAAAGTCTTGGGTCTGGGATAACAGGAAACTACTGGAAAAACTGAGTTTTAGCACTTTGCCCCTCTTGTCTAAATCTGTTCTGAATGAATTCAAAACAACAGGATCAAGCGAAAAAAGACACTGGCTAATGTTGAAATTATTTGTAAGTTGAATAATGGCAGACTCAAGGATATTTCTATTAACAATGTTGCTTGAGTGAAACAAAATTGAAGCATTCCAATCAATACAGCAGGATAACTGATAAATGGACAAAAAGGGCACTGGACAACTGTCCTGTTCTAACGGAATATTGATGCTGTTTTACACGTGTGTGCAAATCCTTTCCCATCTGTCCATTGTAGTACATGATGTCTCAAAAGTCACTATCTATTTCGGTGACATTAGATGTTTTTTTTAAAAATGCTATGCTGGCATAAAGATATGTACTTCTGGTGCAAATTTGTGTATTTAAAAAAAGTTAATTGGTTTATTATCTTGACATGCTTGAACAATTCCTCGAACCTCAACCTCTTACAGATGGCATTCTTGACACACTAGTTTTTCAGCAGGATGGAGCACCGTGCCATTATGCAATAATTGTACGTGATTATCTTGACAAACGCTGGATTGGTCGCGGAGGAACACAACCATGGCAGCACGTTCACCCGATTTAACACCATTAGATTTTTTCGCCTGGGGTTTCATTAAGTCTTAAGGTGTACACTGGTGGAAGAATTAGTGATGTAGCCGAACTTCGAAATCGTATTACTGATGCAGTTCAGAAAATAACACCTCAAATGCTGGAAAGTGTGTTCCAGGAAACAACTTATCGCTTTGAGCTCTGTAGAGACACTGATGGTCGCCATGTGGAGACAGATAAATAAATAGCAGTAGCACTAATTCTTTGTGGCACTTTGAAATAAATATATTTTTCATGTCTTAAACCAGTTTTTCATAATTCCTATTATTTTTCAAAATAGATAGACTTTTGAGACACCCTGTGTTTTCATATGACAATATTGTGAAAAATATCGTTGTAAAAAATAGTCCTTCCAATACCAGGGGGGTCCTCATTATCCAAGGATAATGAGGACCAAGAAATCACCACTTTAAGTGAATCCACTTAAAGTAGGGACCTAAAACCCATAAGAAATAATGAGAATAAGGTTTAATTGGGACCTTAACACAATGACACTCAAAATTATGATTGAACATTTGTAAAATGCACTTTTTAAACCCTTTTATGTACCTTACCTTATAAAATATGTTAAAGTATGTTAAACAACAAATTTTTATTGTCTTGCCTTGAAAAGTAGAGGAGTTGGGCTTCATTGGATGGATGCTTGGAATATGATTAGGTAGAGGAGAAGGAGGGAGAGGCAGAAGACGAGGGGGGTCATCTACTGCCATCTCTTCATCTCCCCCTATAATTGGAGGCTGAAGACCAGAAGGACCTAGTTGGGGTTCAGAATCTTTCGTGACTGATTTAAATGTACAAAGAATGAATCAAGTGTTTGCTTCCCTTCACGTAATTTTTCTGATAAAATTGCATGATACCCTGATAGCAAATCTTTCAGTCCATGTTCAACCTTGGCAGCACAATCATAAAGAGGGTTATTATCCTTAAAATGAATAATTTCATCAGCTTTCCCAAAGGCTTCTTGCAGGCCTTTAACTGTCAATCCTTTATTATTGGGAAGTTCAGCGATGTCATTGTCGTCGTCATCAGCTCTTGCTTCTTCAACTGTTAGCTGCTCTAACTCTGTCAGCTCCTCATTTGTTGATGGGAATGCATGAGATTAGAGCAATTCTTTGACATCATCATCTTCCACTCCATGGAATCCTGCATCTTTTGCAAGCTTTGCAAGTTCAGTGTGCATCTGGTTGACATCGAAGCCTTCAAAGGAGTGAACAGCATCAGGAATAAATTTTTCTAGCAATAATTTATCAAACAAGTCGAAAGTTCCTTCCAAGCTTGGCCAATAAGCTTAACACAAAAAATATTAGTCCTTCAAAAAACCTTGTACATTATTTTCATTGGTTGTCAGTTTGAGCAATTAATTTCCTAAAAGTGAGGCAGGCATAAATAATGAGCCTTCAAAACACTGATTAGCCCCTGGTCCATGGGTTGCATTACTGAAGTTGTGCGTGGTGGCAAAAACACTATTTTCACATGAGGACACAAACTAACAAAGTGAAGGACATGAACAGTCACATTGTCTAAAATTAAAAGGATCTTGAAATCAAGATTTTCTTCAATATTTTTTTACTTCAGGCACGGAAAACATCAACAAACCAGTCATGAAAGATTTGCCTTGTTATTCAAGCTTTCCATTGGGATTTTCAAATCACTGGTGGTGAAGATTTAGCAACATTCTTCGAGGGTTTTCAGTTTTCACTTAGGTACACTAGCAAAGACTTTAATTTCTTATCACCATTTGTATTGCCACCAACAAGCAGTGTGACTTGATCTTTAGCTAACTTGAAACCAGGAGCAGCTTTTTCCTTCTTTGAAATGTATGTTCAAGATGGCATGTGCTTCCACATAATAAGCCTGGTTCATCCACATTAAATATTTGCTTTGAACAGTATCCACCTTCCTCAATAATGTTCCTTATTTTAACAGGATATGATTCAGCTGACTCTACATATGTGCTAGCAGCCTCCCCTTGAATCTTGACATTCTTAAATCCATACCTCTCTTGGAAGCAGTAAAACCAGCCCTTGGATGCCATGAAATCCTTAATCTTAGTGGCTTCTTCCTCTCCACTTCCTTCTGAATATCCTTGTGTAAGCTTAAAGCTTTCTCCTAAATGAAGGCTAAGGCTTATGGGTGTGTGCTGGTGATACAGCTCTTCTAGCCATGTTGTTAGTCATCTTTCCATAATCTCCATTACATCACTCCTGGGTGTTATTTTAATCTTAGAGTGCCTTATCAATGTCATAGCTTTTGCTTCTAAATCTGCTGCATTTTTAAGTATGGTATGAGTGGTAGTTTCAGGGATGTTAAGAGCACACACAATGTCTGTCACTCATTCACCATTTTTCTTGTGCTTAATGACGTCTAATTTCACATCCAACCCATAGCTGGTACACTTTCTTTTAGGGCTGGTAGCTGCTTTACCACTAGCAGTACACTTTGAAGTCATGGCTGCAACAATAGCTCAAAAAATCAACAAAATTGGAATGAAAACACCAGAAAACTGCGGACAGGTTCAGCACTGGCAACGGTTAGTGAGTGTGTGTGGTGTCAGGGTAGAGTGTTGGAGGTAGGGAAAAGTGAGCAAGACAGTGAGTCAGGGAAATTTAAATGGTTTTCCATTGCACTTCTGCATTCCACGCACTTTATCTGTGGAAACAACTAAAGTGCAGGGAATTTATCCATATGGTTCTACAATTATTTGGCTGTGTAAATGCGAGGACTCAGATAATGAGGACCCCCTATAATTCAGGCATTATCTATAAAATTGGTTGTAAACAATGATTCTCACAAAAAGAATTATGGTAAAAAATGTAACACCTTGTTGCATGGTATGCACAAATGCTTAAAATCACTTATTTTTATTCAATCAAAGTATTTATAGGTCAATCACAATGGCTTTCATACACTATAATAAGGCCATATCAAAGCTATTGATAGATTAATAATTTAACCTAATTTCAATCATATTGCCTGTGAAAGGAAGTTTAATTCACCTATCGTGAAATGTAATGGGTGTCACTTTGTTTTTCTCCCATGGCTAAGTTCATTTTGAGTTGAATGAAAATTCCTATCATAAATATGCCACAGACATACTCATAGGCTAATTGGCTTTTTTTTTTCTTTTTTTTTTTACACAAGGGGGGAGGGCACAAGAGAAGTCCAGGGTGAGCAAAATTGTTAATGGCTCTCACAAATGAGTTTATGCTGACATAAGGAGATAATAGAAAATACCAGAAGAAATAACTGTCTAGATCTGGTATTCACAAATAACACAAACTTGATTGATTATAAAGGGTGATCCAGAGAAATGGGACCCAAAAGAAACCCCTGTAACTCTTAAAGTATAAGTCCTTTTATAAAATCATACGCATCATTCGAAAGAGGATAGTTACAAGTTTGTACAGGATTGTATAGGTTTTGACAATACAATACAAGACAAGATAAAATACAAAACAAAATAAAAGTGTTAGTTAAAACTAACCCTTCAAGATGACTGCATGGACTGTGGAACAGCTGCGTTTCATAACTGAGCAATATTATGAGCATGGAAGAAGTGTAGTTTCAGCTCAAAGATCTTTCAAGACAAATTTTCAAATGTCAAAATCACCTTCTAAGAGCTGAAACTACACTTCTTCCATGCTCATAATATTGCTCAGTTATGAAACGCAGCTGTTCCACAGTCCATGCAGTCATCTTGAAGGGTTAGTTTTAACTAACACTTTTATTTTGTTTTGTATCTTATCTTGTCTTGTATTGTCAAAACCTATACAATCCTGTACAAACTTGTAACTATCCTCTTTCGAATGATGCATATGATTTTATAAAAGGACTTATACTTTAAGAGCTACAGGGGTTTCTTTTGGGTCCCATTTCTCTGGATCACCCTTTATAAAAATAACCACAACTTAATCAAGATATCAACAAATATGATGACAATACACATATTGAAGAAAGAAGCAAATTTGGGGCCTTTAACTTAAACTCCAAGACTATAAATTGGGAAGTAATCAGATTGCACATGGCCCTAATAGAGTAGAGAACAGTTTTAGAGAATTAAAACAACTGAAGAAATGCTAACAACCTCCAAAGAAAAAACTGAGAATTTTAGAAAAATATGCTCTGAAATCACAGCCAAAAGGAAAGAGGAGCTGACTGGAGAGGCAAAATAGAAGAATATTCTGCAAAAGAAAGAGAGTGGAGGGGAAGTTAGCCAACTCCATAGATAATGCCAGGAAAGTAATACAAGAAAAACTGGAGGTATCGACAGGGAAATACAAGCCCTGATTAAAGACTGTACAGAGAGGGAAGTGGAAAAGGCAGTAGAAGCAATAAAGGAAAATCCAAAATACTTCTATAGCTATGCGAAAAGGAAAACAAAAATGTGTGCTGCTATTGGGCTCTTGAGGAAAAGAAATAATGAACTAACTGACAATTCAAGTGAAATATCTGAAACATTGAGAGTCCAGTATGAATCAGTTTTCAGTACCCTAAAAAGTGACAAAGAAATACCTGACATGCATTCTTTGAAGAGAAATTGCAAGGTGTGTGTATAACAGACTGGTTTTACCCCAGAAGATGTAGTGAGAGCAAGAGGACAAATGAGAAACCACATTCAGCTGCTGGTTTGGACAATTGGAATGCATTATTGATTAAAAACTATAAAAATGAAATAACTACACCTTTATACTGGATATGGAGAAGATCCCTAAACACGGGGGGAAATACCAAGCATCTTGAAAAGAGCAAACATTGTCCCTGCATATAAAGGATGGGACAGATCTCAAGCAAAGAACTATAGACCAATGTCATTGATGTCCCACCTCACCAAAGTATTTGAAAGAATAGTTAGAGAGAAAATTTATGATTTCTAGGAGACACTAGAAAGATTCAATGAAAATCAGCATGGATTCTGATCAGGTAGATCATGTCTATCACAACAATATCCTAGATGGACTGGAAAGCAATGACAACTATGTCATCATATACACAGATTTCAGGGTTGGCATGATTGGGTCCAATTTTTTTTTTTAAAAGCCCAGTCTGAAAAAACCCTATAAAGTTTGGGTTTTTTCAATATTTTACAAATTCTAATACTTGGAAACCTTTTTTAGTACTTTCAAATCAATATATAAATATTTCCAGTAACTTAATTCCAATTAGTTTAAAAAGTATAATGCTATATGATAAAGGATAAAAATATAACAAGAAAAGATAAAAATAAAAAGTTTTTTAAATTCATCAATGTAATGCAATTAACTTTCATAATGACTGATATGCTACTCGTGGATACAGGGCTGTGGAGTCAGTGATAAAATTTGCCACTCCAACTCCGACTGACTCCAAAAATTTTAACACTCCAACTCCAGAAATCTGACTTGCATAATTATGACTCTGACTCTGATGGAATGTTAAGGCCAAATTGATTACGATTAGTTTTATTAGGCCAATGGAGATTCATAAACAAGGCATTTCGTCACCACCACATGAATCATCAGGTTACTTAGTGGCTATAACTATGCCTTAATGGCTTTTTTTCTCTCTATTAAAAAATTACAGTAAATCCCAAAATACAAACTGATTGAAGCTCAAACAAAATAAGATTATTATTGGTTTAGCAAATTAATAAGATGTTTTTGTATTATTATAAACATCCGTAACAAAATGTACTAACTTAAACTGAATTTGTTCTTAAAAAAGGATTGCTTCCATTAAATCTTCTTTCAGTGATGCTTATCAAAATTATCAAATTGAAATCTAAAAATCTGAAAAAGATTTAGGGTTGCTAGTACAAAATTTTTAAATTTCCTTATTATTAATATGTTAATTAATTAATTATAAGCAACTATATTTATATATTTATACAGGGTGTCCGAGAATTATCTGTACAAGTTTTGGCTGTTATTAAAAGTCAATCATGAAGTGTAGAAATTCCAGTGTTGTCCCATTTTACAGAGAATCTCATTAAATTTTTTCTGATACCAAGTTTTGACAAGTTTTTTAGAAATTCCAGTGTGTCCGAAAATTATCTGTACAATTTCATCTTTTAATAAAATTCTTGATAACACATGTAAAATTCTTAAACAAGATTATTTAGAATCTGTATTTTCAAAAGTTTCTTTTATTAAAGTAACGTTGTTACAAACATTCAATATGTGCACCATCAGTGATTCGCAAAACATCCAATTGATAATCCAAATGTTGCCATGTACGCTGCAGCATATCCACATCAATTCGCTCAATAGCAGCTGTGATTCTTGCTTTTAAATCATTAATGTCTGTCACCCGCGTACAAAAAAGAAAAAACTTGTCAAAACTTATCAGAAAAAACTTAGTTTCTCTGTAAAATGGGACAACACTGGAATTTCTACACTTCATGGTTGACTTTTAATAACAGCCAAAACTTGTACAGATAATTCTCGGTCACCCGGTATATTATATATTATATTATATATTAAAACATTAGGTTAAACCTATTTTATTCATAAAATTGAGCTAGGCCTAGGCTGCTATGATTATAATTGAAGGATTTGCACCGACTCTGACCATCCAACTATGCACTTCCGACTCCACAGCCCTGCTTGGATATATGAAATAGGTACTGAAAACCTGAAATAACAATGTACCACCCTTAACATTTAAATTGAGGCCTTAGCCTAACCAAAATAAATCATTTTTCCTGAGATTCAAAGAAGAAAACTAATATCAAGTAAGAAAAACCTCAGACAATTACATAAGCATTGCTATGAAAATGACTAGGAACTGGATGTCCATGATGCCTTATCTACTATTCTGGTGGCTGCCCTACCACTCAAAGTCTGTACTCTCCTCTTGGACCTCTTCTGCAGGAGGACTTTTGTGTGCATTTTGCAGGTATTTGTGCACCTTTACCAGTTTTCCTGCCTTCTCGACACCCAGTCTGTTACAAAGTTTTGTCCAGACTATACCAAAAGTAGAGGAAATCCTTTCTATAGCTGCTGAGCTTGGAAGACAGCTCAAGAGACTATAGAAGAAGGGGCAGAAATCTACTGGTAGTTTTTTAGCTTTTTCTGTTCTGCCCATCAAAGTCCACCATTTTGCAGGATTTTCTTTGTAGGCATCGACAACCTGTGAAGAAAACATCACTTTGGGAATGTAAGATTCATCCTTAATTTTGAAGGCCATGAACCCAACCAGAAAATCTGGTTTGTTACTTGCAATCCACTCTTCCACACTGTTTCTTCTTCTTGAGAAAGTCCTGCACCCATTCTGAAAGGATCCATCAAATTAGCAATATAGAAGAATGGCACCAGTGCTTGTTTCCTTTTGTTGAGAGTGGTTATGTAGGGCTCCAAGTTTTTTCTTTGCACAAACCATTCCACACTTGCACTATTCTCGACAGGTTTGCTGAATCACTCTGAAGCTATTGATGAAAGAAGAAATGCAGAACACTATTAAAAATGTTATTTATTTATTGAAACTATGCTAAGCCATTGTTTTGTAGTTACCTTTCATGTAACAATTACTAGCCTATGCATTGAAAATGAATATGCCTGGTACATTGAAATACTGGTAGGTATATGTTTTCAAGTAGCATATCATTGCATGTCACTATGTGCATAACCAAATAATTTTTTGGACTAGTCTCCAACTGCTTACCTCATTTAGAGTTTTGGAAACTAGGTCTAGTTGTCCTTGTAGATATACAGTGAATCATTGTTTAGAATGGTGTTGATGCCTTCTTCCACCAATTGCTCATTCACTATCTCCATGTACTTGTAGAAGTTCTTTACAAATGTGTCAACACATGCTTCCTGAGAATTCCAATGAGTATCATTGGGAATCTGGGGCAAAAATCCCCTTTTCTCCTTCAGCCAGGCCTAAAAAATTGAATGAAAATACCAAATCATTAATTTACACTGTAATCAGTTATGAACAAGAATCAGAAGTATGTTTTTTGTGATGCTGATCACATTTTAAAAATTATGGTATCAAATTCAAAATATTGAATATGAAATTGATAAAATTTATTTTAGTTGAAATTGTTTTTGGCCTACCTTTGGTATCTATGTCCCTGGAATATAAAATAAGAAATATGATCTACGATATAAATATTTGGAATGGGTTGCTCAGAAAAAGCTGCCAAATACATACATGAGGTTGGTGGTGGTTACAAAAATACTTCTGAACTTGGACAATGTGCTTCAGTACAGTGTTTGGAGACACCTTCTCAACAAGATTCAGGTAATGAGTGGAGCATCCATAGGTAAGAACTGAAGGGAATTGTTCAGCTAGGAGTTCCTTCATCCGAACCATCTTGCTTTCATTATCAGTACATACACCCGCCGCAAAATGACTTCAGCCCATCTACCATTTTGGAGGAGAAGCACAAACATCATTATAAAAAACCAAATATATTTAAAAACTTAGTTACATCAATATGAAGTCATGGCTCCCTTGTTCTTGAGGACCCCCTGGAGCCGTTTGGGCAAGGAATCACTGAGCTTCCTGAAGTAGTCCAATGTCATCTTGCACCACACCTTTATCAGCTCCGTCTTGAGGTTCGCGAGGTTAGGAGTCTTCTTCATGTAATGCCAACAGTTCTCGATGGGGTTGAGATTGGGGCTATTGCCAGGCCACTCTAACACCTTAATCTTCCGCTCATTAAGCCACTTCGTCACCTTCTTGGCCTTGTGACAGGGGGCACTTGTCATGCATAAAAATCTCACTGCCGTGAATGGCAAAGTGGTTCAACAAATGGTCGTTAAGAACGTCAATATAACGGTCACTGTTCATCATCACATTCTTGGGAAGGAAGTACAGACCCCCATTTCCCTTGGCAGATCGAATCTGGAACACCTGGAACATGCTTTCATCTGAAAACATGACCTTCCTCCACTGTGCCGATGTCCAATGAATGTATTTCTTTGCAAAGGCAACACGCTGCTTCTTCATGCGGTTGGTGATAAGTGGCTTCTTGGTGGCGGTACGGCATGGTAACCCCAAGTCCTTCTGCAGCTGGTGCTGGATCGTTCGAACAGACATGGCTTCCAGCAGCTTGGGATGGTTCTTTTTCAATTGAGACGCTGTAAGTCGAGGGTTCTTCAACACTTCTCTCTTTATGAGGTTATCCGTGGCCTTAGACGTCTTCCTTCGCCTTCCACCACCGAAATTGTGCTTCGGTACGACGTTGGGTGGTAGGCCTCTAGCTGCCACCAGCAGCTTCATGATGGTCAACTTCGCCCGACCAGTACGCTCGCATATCGTTTTTATCGGGATGTTTTCTTGCCTCCACGCAAGAATACGGGCCTTCTCAACAGAACAATACTTCCCAGGCATGTAAAAAATAAAGAACACAAATGACTGCACACAAAAATCCAAGAATTCTGGACGCGGTACGGCAGAAACACAACACCCCCACGTCACCTCTATCTAAACACTGACGTTGCCCCTGCGGTAGCATAAAGGGATTGACTAACAACATGCTAGATACTTCCAGACAAAATATTTTACTCGGTAGCATGAGAAATGCAAACTGATTTCAGACTGCTTTCTCAGCGGAATATCGCACGAAGGTCCGAAGTCATTTTGCGGTGGGTGTAAAGCAAATACCTAGGAGAAAAGAAAAAACAAATTAATGATGATACACAAACTCACAATTTGGGTTTCTGTTCTATTGTATTGGAAAAATGTAATGAAGTATTGGACCATTTAGGCTAATAGAGCAATTTCAATTTAATGTCAGTGTTGTTGTTTGGGCTATATACTGTATAGTCATTTTATACAGTATACTCTCAACTATTTGTTTAGTTATTTAAATGTACCTATGTTTAGAAATTGTTTAATACAAAAACTATCAGCTACGTACATCCTTTCCATAGGTGTTTTTTACTTGCTGAATGCTCTTGGCTGCAATTTCACAACAGAACTCCGCTGTTTTCTTTTCAGTACCACAGTCATGAGTAGTTAGCAGGTAGGAACTTTTTCCAGTGTGAATTGATGATGCAATTATGGGATCATTTTGCACTGATGACCATCCATCCTGAATGAGTGTGATTGTAGATTCACTCAAGTCATTTCTCATGTTCTCTTCAATTGTTGAATGAACTTCATCCAGCAACTTTCCTGCTAGATCCTTTCTTGATGGAGGGTGATAACCTGGTCTCAAGGAGTTCATCATTTCCTTATATTGCTTTGATTCAGCAGCTCTGAAAGCAATGCTATTAGCATAAAAGAACTTCGCTACTTGCAGGTCAATATGTTTCCCTTGTAATTCTGTGGTCTTGCAGGCATAACCAAAAAGTTTATTTTGGACCAGTTTAACTTTTTTGGAGTTGGAGACATAACCTTGAAGATGTTCCTTGTGATGCCTGCAAGATGCTTGATATAGATGGTGATGGTGAGAGAAGTGGAGAATCTACTGGTGAAGCTGTAGACTCTCGACTCTGGTCAGGTGATGTTGATGCATGAATTGAGCCTCCCTTTGATCCATCATCTTTATGACGATTCCTATTGTCACAGTTGCCAAGATGTGCTGTTACACATTCTACCTTGGATGTCGGCTCTAATCCACAGTGATTACACTTTACTTTGCTCAAGTTTTCTATTCAGGACACTTCAAGCCACTCGCTTGTGACCACTACCTGGTAACCTAGGCATTTTAATACAATATTGGATATGACTTCTGTGATTAAATTTCTGTGTGAGGAAAAATATGATAGAAGTAAACTAGTTACAGTACATTGATTTTGAAAACTGCATTTGCAAACACAACCAACACTACCAGTCAGAGTCAGACACAGTAGTGACACTTAGCAACTCTGATTGTCTGAGGAGTGAGGACTGAGGTAGATTCCAAATGTGCGTATTGCATACAGCATACTCATTACATGTGTGTTCCATATGCATTTGGTTCAAGGTTGTCTAGCAAATTCAGTATTGTACATGGAAATATTTGTCTCATATGGGTTGCTAACTTGCTTGCCAAGTTTATTCCTCGTCTGCTTCGTATTTTTGGGAAGGGTAATGGCCTAATAGGTATTCAGACAAGGTAAAACCAGTCATAATTTTGATTTTGTTATCTATTTTGATGGCTGTTAATGGTGATTCTTTGTATTATCCTTTAATTTTAGGCGAAGTGGAAGCAGGAATACAATACAAGATCGTAAAGATGTATACATTTACGATTTGTGAACAACATTATGAAAAACCTTGAAAAAACACATGTGGGTTAGGTTTTTTCTTTAAAACCCCCCCAAAATTTGGCCAACCCTGACAGATTTTGCTAAAGCTTTTGACAAATATGATCATGGTATAATAGCACATAAAATTAAATATATGGGAATAACAGGCAAAGTAGGAAAATGGATCTAAAACTTCCTCAGAGAATGTCTACAGGTCATTAAAATTTAAGGTATATCAGAATCAGAAGTATGCAGCTCAGTACCACAAGGGACAGTACTGGCCCCACTCCTGTTCATTATCATGCTAACAGACATAGGCAGTGGAGTAAACAGCAACAGTATAGTAACATCCTTTGCAGATGATACAAAGATCAGCAGAAAAATTCGTGATGTAAATAAAGTGGAGGCCTTGCAGAAGGACACAAACAAAATACACAAATGATCAGAAGACATGACATTTAACAGAGAAATTTCAGCTCTTGAGATATGGTAGAAAAGAAGAACTTAAACAAACTGCATATTATGCTCCAGATAGACAGGAAATTCAGAGAAGCATGAAAGTGATTGATCTGGGGGTAATAATGACTGATGATGCAAAATTTGAAAAACAATCAGATAGTGATAAACAAAGCAAAAAGAGTTGTGGGACAGGTACTAAGAATGTTCAAATGAAGGGACAGGACAGTAATGATTCCCCTGCTAAAAACACTGATTATACCAAAACTTGAATACTGCTCAGTTTTGATGTCCCCATATAAAAAGGAAGACACTAATAAACTAGAAGAAATGTACACACATTTCACAGCCAAGATTGATGGCTGCAAACAACTCAACTACTGGGAAAGACTACCTATGTAAACTAAATCTGTACTGCCTGGAAAGAAGAGGAGAGAGGTACACCATAATCTACATATGGAAAGTGATCGAAAAACTGGTACCAAACCTCAAACTAAACCCAATTACCATTCAAACAACACTGGAAAATAGGAAAGGCAGAATGTGTAGTAGGGTGGCCCACTTTTCAATTTTTTTTTTAAAAGTATAGGTGATCGTGGTTTTTCCCATTATTTGGCACTATACTAGCACATTGGTACCATTTTTACAAAAATTGATCAATATTTAGGGGTCTCGCATCAACCTTGAAATTACTAGTTTTTTTTTTTAAATGCGTACTTTTTAACTTTTTACTGAATCAAGATAAATCATTAAGTAGGGATGTTTTCTGAATCCTCTTAATGAGAGAAGTCGTTTGGTGTGCCTGCCAATGTCATACGACTAATGGTTTAAAGGTTGTGCCTGTATACAGGTAATACCAATGTGCTAGTATAGTGCCAAATAATGGGAAAAACCACGATCACCTATACTTTTCAAAAAAATGAGTCACCATACCCGGGTGGAATGTATAATGTATATAGGTAATTAGAAAATGCACTCTGCCTGTGCCAGGTACCTAACCTATTTCTTTTTTTGCAGATCATAACATTTTGAAATTCTGTCTGAGTTCCTCATCCTTTGTCATGGACAAATCGATGGCAACCATAACTGGAAGAACTCTTGAAGCTAAAAATAGAGAGTCGTCAAAAGGAAAGGCGAAAATAACATCGCTACCTTCTCTAAGATCTGCCTTGGAAATTTTTTTAGTTGGCCAACCGTCGTCCTCCATCAGTGGTAGCAAATTGCCAACAACATGGCAGGTTTTGCAATACTTCTTCAGTGTTATCCAGTACACTGCTAACAGGAAAGACGCATTCAAAGAAACCGTAAACAACATCTTAAAGTTTTGGAACATGGCCCGCATTAAAACAACCACAAAGCTCAACTGCGAACGGAAGCTAGAGGCATTGTGGAAAGAGTGGCACTTACTCCAAAAGAGCAGAAAATGAGAAACTGACGCAGGAGGAAAATGGCAGAAGTTTTCGGACAGTGTGGACAAGCTGTGGGATATCGGAGCATCTAACGCTGTTGAAGATATAAAGAAGAATCGACTGCTGTCCAACAAGGACAAGAAAGAAGACATTGACTTCTACCTCGATCAACGTGGTCCTCAGGTGGCAACGATGAGCGGGAACGATAAAGTTTTCGCTGTAAAAAGAAAGCTACAGGAAGGAAGAAAACGTCCTCGCCAGGAGCTGCAAACCTCAAAGTGTGCATACGAAACTGGAGATGAGGCCATGGAGAATGATGATACTGGCATGTCAGGAGAGTTGGAGACAGAACTAGCGTTCCCCCTGCCAAAAGAGCCAAGTGTGTGTGTCAATCTTCCTCGCCGCATCCTTAATGCACCTGCTGTCATGGAAGTTGCTGATCGTTTCCGCATGTCCAATAATCAGGTGTGTATTGTGTATAGTATTCATTGATAGCGTCAGTTTTAAAGTGTCTCGTAACCCACATGTATTCCTGACAGTTTCCTTTCCACTTTCCATTCTCTGCATAGGTAGCAAGCATTGTGGCTGCTATCACACGTTCGGCAGATCCACCAGCAGACCTCAATCAGTTCAGCATCTCTAATCTCCAGGTCACCAATGATGTCGCTGAAAGAGGAGTCCAACTGATACAAGACTACGCGAACACGGTCACAAAGGACGAGGCACAGCTGCAGGATCTTCTGCAAGTGGTGGAAAAGAACCGGAAAGAGCTCGGTGACTTCAAGAAGTCATCACTCGCCATGATGACATAGCACAGAGGGACAACGTTGCAGCCAGTGACGTGTGATAGTGGTCAATACAATGCAAAAGTGATTAAGTTATTGTTTCTTTCTTCCTTATTTGTCTGCTATTTGCTGATTTTTTTGAAAAGTATATAGGTGATCATTGTTTTTCCCATTATTTGGCACTATACTAGCATATTGGTATTACATGTGTACAGGCACAACTTTTAAACCGTTAGTCGTATGACATTGGAAGGCACACCAAACGACTTCTCTCATCAAGAGGATTCAGAAAACATCCCTACTTAATGATTTATCTTGATTCAGTAAAAAGTAAAAAGTATGCATTTTGAAAAAAAAACTTAATTTCAAGGTCGATGTGAGACCCCTAAATATTGATCAATTTTTGTAAAAATGGTACCAATGTGCTAGTATAGTGCCAAATAATGGGAAAAACTACAATAACCTATACTTTTAAAAAAAAATTGAAAAGTGGGCCACCCTAATGTGTAGTGTTCCCAAATTAAAAACCTGACAAGGGACCTCACTGAAAGAAAATAGCTTGGTTGACAGGGGACCAAGACTTTTTAACCAGTTTCCAAAGGACCTCAGAAATGTTACATGGGTCAAAGTTGAAGTCTTCAAGAGATGATGCCTGGCTCAGGATGGTACCAGATGAGCTGGGTGTACCTGGCTATGTATGGTGGAGAGTGCAAGAGAGTAACTTGCTCCTCCAAGCCAGGCCTAGAGGTGGGGCCACCAGCTTGACCTTCATGTGAAGAGAGACCAATGCACAGAACAGCAAAGAGGTTAAAGAAGAGAGAGACATAGAGCAATATAAATTAGAATGCTTTACTCCAACTATGAAAAAAAAGTGGAGGGGAATAAATGTTTGGGGCTGCTGCTCTTTTAAAGGTGTTGGAAAGCTCCATCAAATCAAGGGAAATGAAAATAGACACGTGGATTAACAAGTTTTTAAGCAATTTGTCAAAATAGCAATGTCAGCTGCTAAAACACTTCATGGATACTGCTAATTTTATCTTTCAGGAAGATAATGATCCAAAATAAGGGAATTTTCTGTGCTTGAGTGGCCCTCTCAAATTCCTGATTTAAACCCAGTGAACACCTTTGGGATGAATTAGACAGAGTAAAAGCAAGAGAAGACAAATCAATTAGCAAAGATTATTTATTTGAAATTTTAGAAGAGGAATGGTACAAAATAACACCAGAGTTGTGCAAGAAGCTTGTTAATTCAATGCCACATTGCCTACAAGAAGTCGGGAAAAAAAATGGGGTCACACAAAATATTAATTTTAATAAATTTGTTTAAATGAATTCATGCATTTTGTTATCCTTTCCCTAAATATAAATGATTAATTAACCAAAATACACTAAATGCACAGAAAATATTAGTTATGCTTTTAAAATAAATGAAGTTTTAAAATGTTTACACAGTAATGTAAACAGCTGAAAAGAAATTGCAAATACCTTTGTGGGCTAGTGTGTATTGAATTTTAAAATTTCACTAAGGCAGAACCTAATGTACGTATTTTGTTAGTTCTTATAATAGAACTGTGTAGTTGGTGTTCATTATTATAAACCCTGCTGGATGTCTTACTGTCTTAGGCCTTTCAGCCTAGACTAAAGAAGTCATAGTAAATATGTGTAATTTTTTTTTGACAGAGGCCCTAAGAAGTACTTATAGTAGACAGATACATTTGACTGATATTGTAAAATTATATTTCAGGAAAAGTCAAATCAAAACCCAAATCCAGATCAAACAGGGCTGGCCTCCAATTTCCTGTTGGAAGAATTCATCGTCTTTTGCGTAAAGGCAATTATGCTGAACGTGTGGGTGCAGGAGCTCCAGTTTACTTGGCAGCTGTAATGGAATATTTGGCTGCTGAAGTTTTGGAGTTGGCTGGTAATGCTGCTAGAGATAACAAAAAGACTCGTATTATTCCTCGCCATTTACAATTAGCCATTCGCAATGATGAAGAACTGAATAAATTACTCTCTGGAGTGACAATTGCACAGGTGAGGTTTTTTAACTGTTGCAGAACCTGCCTTGGGTTTTGTTGTGTATCTGTTTTATGATATGAAGACAGGCACAGTGCAGAAGTTACATTTAACCTTTCAGTACTTGAGTACCTTCCTACTTTTGAATTGGTAAGTTATTTACATAAGTGAACTGATTTAAACTTTTTTACACAACTTTAATTTTAGGGTTTTGTTATTTTATATTTTCAAATACCCTACAAAGTAACCACATATGTAGACAGTGGGCATTCTGAGAACTATGATAGTATGAGTGAGAAAAAGTACTTCCTCTTATTGTCTCAAGTTGGGCACAATTTGCCCATGTATACAGACAACAGTACTTGTCATTATAATAAACCCATCCAATCAGGTATCAGACATTGATGTAACAATGTGGCAGGCATAAAATTGTCTACTTCTGTGGACCAAAAGCAAATTAAGTGTTAATAGTGGAAATGTGAAAAAGTTGTTCTATGTTAGGATCAGGTTCATGAAAGTTTTTGTAGAAAAAAATGTTGAATGAAAGCAATTTATTGTTCACAGAAAAAAAGTTGAGGATTTAACATTTTTGTCATTGTAAATGTTTAATAAAAATACAGCAATACCCCATTGAAAGCTGATTTGCTATTAAGCTCTTGGCCTAATTCTATATTTTTATATTTTTTTAAATAATATAGTTAAAGTATGTTATAATTAGTGATGCACCGGATAGTAATTTTGCTGGATACCGGATATCCAGCCTTATTAGCTATAGCTGTTTTTTCTTTTAAAATAATTGTAAACTCATTCAGGGGTTAAAAAATTGCAAGCATGCAAGCAATGCTATGGCACAATAAGTATCTAATATCAAATTATTGTCACACAATTTGTGATATTTTTAAGCAAATATTTTTGCTGGTTTTAACCCTTTCATACCCAAATTAAGTTGAAAAGTAAAAAAAAAAATTGGGATATAAAAATCGTTTAATTGGACCCAAAATAACTGAAAAATATATTTTACAAAGTTTTATTGTTCATAATTAATAAAATACGAAATGTGTTAAATTTCACACATTGGGAACTGGAAGGTCTAAAATTGCTTCCAAAGTTAATGATGAAAATTTCACACCCTGGGCATTAAAGGGTTAATATTTTAATTCATACTTAAATGAACCCCAGTTCCTTCTCGCAAAGACCCAAATGTTTCAGAAACTCAATTGTCTATAACTTCAGCTAAAGAGACATCTGTGAAAAAACTCGAGAAACCCACTCTGGAAGAGCTGTACGTTTTCAGCCACATCCAGATTTTTATTTTTATTGTGTTTAATATTGTATATCGCTCCGCTCCTGGTGGAGGTGTATCTGTGGTGTCGCAACATTGCAGCATGTGTTTGCAAGTGCAGCAGGTGCAGATGATTTATGGCTTTTGCTAAATAATGCAGCGTTGCACATGTTTAGAATTCACTCAACTTGACTTTTTGCTGGTGGTGTTTGTGTGTATAAGCTTTTTGTCATGTGCTATTTTTATGTGTGTAGTGTGTTAATAAACGTAATAAGATTTTCTTTAACGGCGCACTACATTATCAATGTTAAATGCTTCAGAGTTACAACACTGTTGTGTATATTCATTATTTTCATATCTTAATTATATCCACATTCAAGTAAATGTCTACATTTGAATATGTGTCAATTCAATCTATTATAATTATAGTAATATTAAAATATTTGTCTAAATTATACATATATTAGTTAACCTAACTAAACTTACCTAATTGAACTAACATCTCGCTAATACATATTTTTAATATAATATCGTATGAAAACTGAAAAATGCTGTAATATGTGGAAGTGTCTGTAGATAATTATGTAAATGAAAGAGAGTATTGTCACTGAACTGTTGTAACTCTGGACATTTTTTTAAATGATCATCATTCTTGTAATTAAAATGTTTAAATACAGTGGACCCCCGATTTGAGTACGCCGAACGCGTTTCAGTTTGTCTAGAGTGTTCGTTGCGGGAACATTTGGGGTCTAATGTTTTGAATAGTACAGGTGTTCTTAGGGATTTCTGTTAGAATTTCGTACATTTTGTTTTCTGACTTTGTACTTAGTGTTTATTTATGTTAGTTTCTGTTGATTACAGCATAAAATAGTGAAAATATAGCATAAATTTGGTGATTCATACATGCAGTGACTTTGATACTGTATTTTATATTGTGGCATAGTGACATAGTGTACTGTTATAGTGATGGCTTCTAAACGTACATCTACATCAAAAGACTCACAAAAGAAGAAACGCCTTTTTACAATAGAGATGAAATTGGAGATTATTAGAAAAAGTGAAGAGGGCAAAAGTCTCAGACTTAGCCGAGGAATATGACATTCCTAAGACCAGTATTTTGAGCATTTTGCGTCGTAAAGATTCTGTGAAGGGTACGAGGGCTGTTAAGGGCCAATTTCTATAGAAAAAGTAGGGGTGGGGTGAAATTTTTGGGTTTTGGAACGAATTAATTAATTCCCATAGGTTATTAAGTTCGAATTGAGTAAGCCATGCTGGAATGGATTACGTACTCAAATCGGGGGTCCACTGTATTATCATAATAGTTGTAATCATGTCAAAAAATTTGTGATATCACTTTGCTTGTCAATTTTTTTCATTTTTTACCCTTGATTTCATTATTTCTCTACAGATTATAGAACATAGGCATTATTTTGTGATTTTTGTCTAATTTGGAATAATGGCTCAAGCAAGATCTATTATTTGGAAATATTTTAGAGTATATATTGAACAAAATAAAGCCGAATGCACGATTTGTGATGTGAAATCTTCATCAAGACTAATAAATTGGGGGGAAACCCCAAAATCATACTCAACTAAACCCAGTCCATCCCTCGACTATGTCCTTGGACCTACACTCTCTGGAGCAGGGGTCTCGCCCCAGCCCACCTCGGCCACCTTTGGGCAATTAAAGTTCCACCCAGGACTTGCCCCCAAAACCCGGCTTTTTGCTCTCCCCATATGCCCCCTCACCCGCCGTCAGCCCACCTCCCCACGGAGAGAGCCCCACGGCGGACGGGGGAGCCGGCATTCACGGCCGTCCTATCGACCGTCGAATATCCCAGTCCACTTCGACTCTACAGCCTCCCTCTCCCTTCCAAGTATCCACAAATTCCTGGTGATTCGGCCTACATCTGTGTCCCTTCCGACCAACTCTGAACGGACGTTCCAGGTGATCCGAACCCACAGCAACTCCAGCCGCTATGACGTACGCCCACAGAGGGATGGCTCCCTCCTCGTAAAATCACGCTCAGCCGCAGAGACAAAAGCCCTACTCTCCGTCACTGAGGTCCTTGGATGCTCGGTGTCCGTTTCCCCACACCCTCGCCTGAACCAGTCAGGGCACTATTTACGCCACCCGCCTATTGTCGATCGCAGTGAACGAGCTCCTGGACGACCTCGCACCCCAAGGAGTCACTAATATTTATCGCTTCACATCCCGACAGGGAGGCACCCCCTCCCCACCCCACGTCTGCTCCTTACTTTCAATACTTAATCCCCCCCGACCGTATTGTATGCGGTATATGAGAGCGCGCGTCATGCGAGTTTTCTGTGCGCCCATACATCCCAGACCCGACCCGTTGCTTTAAATGCAACAAGTTTGGACACGTTAGTTCCGTTTGTCGACAGCCGCATCAACTGTGTTCACTGTGGACAACTCGCTCACCCTGACAGGTGCTCCAACTCTGAAGGCGCACACCCCTCTTCATCCCGCGAATGCCTTTTCTTAAAGTTCGAGGAGGAGGTCCGAGGCCTACAAGTAACGGACTTCCTTAGCCCCAGTGAGGCACGAGACAGGGTGTGGAGTCGGGAGGTGAGGCCGGGGGTGTCTTATGCCGCTGCTCTCGGCTCTATCACCTCGGCACGCCGCCCTGACCTGCCGCCGAAACCCCCCAGCCACTGCTCCCTTTACCCCCCAAAGAAAATCCTCGCAGGACCTGACGGTCTCCTGTCCCCCCCACCATCCCTCCTCTTCCCGCACCTCACCTGCCACGAACCCCCCAGGACATCCAGGCCCCATCTACCTCAAACCCTGCCTTCCCAGTACTCTGCACATGCCCGAACCTATCGCCCGGAGCAACCCGTCGAGACAGAGACGCCGGAGCGAGTCGCCAGACCCTCGGGCCTTCCAATGTGTGTCTCCCTCTTCCCCTAGAACCAAGACGACGGCTCGGACCCTCACACCGCCCACTACGTCTACAATGTCCATCTCTCCCCACCGCAGAAGTCCCACCACTCTGACAATAGTTGCTGAAATCCATGACCCGCCCCCTACGACGAGACCCAATCTGAACAATATCCTCTCCCCCGAGGATCCAGTGGATGCGGCCCTGGCGCAGCTACACGGTGTGACCGAGGGGAACTCGGCCGCGCCCAAGAGTTCCATGGATCTGCCCTTGCCTCCTGGTGCCCATTTTCTCCACCCCTCCACGAGACCACTCTGGTTCACCTTCCACCCCCACAGTACCTGCCCCCTCCTTGTCAGTCACCCTGAGTACGTCCTCCCTCCCTTCCACCCGCCCGGTCCTTCTGGTATCCCCTGTCGCCACCTAGGGTCCGCCGTGAGACCCCTGATAGGTGGGGAGGCGCCACTTTTGGGGGTAAAGTGCCCCCCTCCTGGCCCGCCAAAACACTTCTGACCCTATCAGCCCACGATGTTCCTCTGTCTGCCGTGATCCACGCCTCCGGTCTCGCTCAGCCGACTCGACCCCGCAACCTCCGCGGGGATCGACAGGCCGACCGATTCCTTCCCTGGTGAACGGTAGATAGCCAGCCATGCTCCCGACCCATCCTTCAACTTCGCGAACTCCAGATCTCCCTTCACACTCCAACCTCCTAGCACCTACACCTTTCCCATCCCCCTTCATCAACTAATGGATCGCCCGAAAACCCCACTAGTACACTGGAACTGCAGAGGAATATTCGCGAACTATGAAGGCCTTAACTTCTTGATTGACACTTCCCGTCCGGTGTGTGTGTCTCCAGGAGCTAATCCTGGGGACCAGGCCCATGCCCTGCCCTACTGGTTATTCCTGCATCGCCACCCCGCCTCCTACCTGCACTCGAAGGGGGGCTGCCATTCTCGTACACCACGCAGTCCCCTTCACCAATCTATCCGGTCCCTGCTACAGGTGATTCCCGCCCGGCTTTCCCTGGATAGACAGTACACCGTTTGCTCAATCTACCTCCCTCCCCACGCTCAAATCTCCCGCGATGACCTGGTGGAAGTACAACAACAGCGTACCACGATCCTCCGCCTACCTCCGCGCCCGACGGGTGCCTTGGTGGACCCCGGAGTGCGCGGAGGCCGTGCGCGCCGAGAAGGCGGCTACTCGGCGCTTCTACCGGACGCGACTCCCCATCCATCGCACGGAGATGCAGCGCCCAAGGCCATCGCCCGCCGCACAATGAAGACCGCGCGCCGAGCCTCTTGGCGTACCTTTGTGTCGGGCATCACTGCCACCACACCTTCGGCTATCATCTGGAAGAAGGTACGGGGTGTCGAGAGGTGACATGTCCCCTCCAGAGCCCCGGTCTTCCGGACTAACGACGGACTCCTATGTGAGCCCAAGTCGGTGGCAAACCACCTCGCTTCTACCTTCGCCGCTGTTTCTTCCTCTGCAGCCGATTCCGTACCCGCCCCTGACGATAGCACCTACAACCGATTGTTTACCATGCGTGAACTACAGGTGGCACTGGCCTCTCGACGATCCCCTTGTCCCGGTCCGGACGGTATTCCGTACGGCATGATCCAGCACATCCACACTACCTTGCAGATTTTCCTGCTAGACCTATACAATTGCATATGGATAGAGGGCGCCTTCCCCTCCAGGTGGAAGGAGGCCCACGTCATCCCTATCCCCAAACCCGGCAAAGATTCCCTAGACACAAACTACAGACCAATCGCCCTGACGTGTTGTGCCTGCAAAATCCTCGTAAAAATGGTCGCTACGCGATTATCGTTCGTCCTTGAAAATAGCAATTCCTTCCCGGCTACCCAGTCCGGCTTCAGACAATTCCGCTCCACCACTGATCCCCTCCTGCTCCTTAGCCGAGACATACAGGATGCCTTCGACAATGGACAGTTCGTACTGTCAATTTTTTTCGACATCCAGAAGGCCTATGACACCACCCGTCGAGCAATGATCCTCAGTCAGCTCCGACATCTAGGCCTCGTCGGAGCCATGCCGACTTTCATCAGGGGCTTCCTTTCCTCCCGGACCTTTAAAGTCCGGGTGGGCTCAGTCCTCTCTGACACCTTCGTGCAGGAGGACGGGGTCCCATAGGGAAGCATCCTCAGTGTTCTCTGCTTCTCCGTCGTGATGAACACGGTCTCAAAATGCCTTCCACCCACCATCCGCTCTTCCATCTACGCGGATGACCTTGCGATCTATTTCGCAGGGCGAGAACTGTCCGTCGTTCAACGGCAAATGCAGCTTTCCATCTACCGGGTGGAAAGCTGGGCGACGTCGGTAGGTTTCCGCCTCTCCATCCCTAAGTCCAAGTGTATGCTCTTCAGTAGAAGAAGACCCACAACCCTTCCTCTTTCCTCTGTCACATTATACGGCAGTCCTCTTGAGGTGGTACCCTCCATGCGTTTTCTGGGTATGACCCTAGACCGACGGCTCAATTGGGTTCCCCATCTCAAGCATCTAAAGCAATCCCTTCGACGTCCCCTCGCTCTCCTGGATCACCTCTCCCACACCACATGGGGTGCAGATCGACGCTCTCTTCGCCTTTACACTTCCATAGTACAGTCGAAGCTGGACTATGGTAGTGCAGTTTACGGTTTAGCCTCCAATGCCCGCCTCCGTATCTTGGACCCGGTACTTAATAGAGGCCTCCGCCTCGCCACCGGTGCTTTCCGCTCCTCTCCAGCCTCCAGCCTACATGTGGATTGCGATTATCTCCCTCTCGCCCTCGGACAGGGTCTACTCCTCATGAGGACATACCTTCGCTTCTGGGCACGGCGGTTTCTGAACTACCACCTCAGGGACGGAGCTGGCACTTCACTGAAGTGGTCCGCTCTTTCCTTGATCTTTTCAACATGCCCGCCCCCTCAGTTATCCCCATTTCATACAGCATCTACCTCGCCTGTCTCCTCCCCCTTATCAAGTTTTGCAGGGATCTGTGTGCCCTACCGAAGAATACCACGAGCGCCACGGTATACAGGTCACTTCTGCGAACACGCAACCCAACACCCGGACGCAGTCGACATTTATACAGATGGTTCCCGCTCGGAAGTTGGTGTGGCCTCCTTAGCGGTGATTCTGTCCTAGCCGCTTTCCCGGGGCGTCGGCCTGCCCCGCGAGGCTTCCGTTTTTTCGGCGGAACTTTTCGCGATTACGGAGGCCCTCGATATTGTGCGCACCCACTCTGCCAGCTCTTTCGTCATTTATTCAGATTCCCAAAGCGCACTTCTCTCCCTAGAAAGATTTAACTCTCACCCGCTCGTCTGTACCATCCACAAAACCTTCCACTTTTTAACGGCCTTCCAACACAAGACAATCGCCTTCTGCTGGGTCCCGGCTCATGTTGGCATCCAGGGTAACGAGGCGGCGGACCGCACGGCAAAGACGGCCTGCTCACTGCCGGCCTCCTCCCGACCCCTCCCCTTCTCCAACTTCCGCTCCATATGGCAGCGGGAATGGGGCCAGGCCACACAAAATAAACTCCACATGATCAAGCCACAAATAGGATACTGGGCCTCCTCATTCCATCGGTCCAGCCATAAAGAAGTAATTCTAGCCCGTCTCCGCCTAGGCAACACCCGCATCACCCACGGACACCTTATGGCGAAATCGTCAGCCCCGCTTTGCCCTACCTGCCATGCCCCTATCACTGTCATGCACCTGGTGTAGAATGCTCAAAGTTGTCCGCTCTTCGTCGCAGGTGTTTCCCTCTCGGCCGAAAATCCCATACCCGACCGTCTACGATCCATACTCGCCGAAGGCGCCCACTTTTCAACAGAAGCGATTTTCTCCTTCCTCCCTCACTCCCATCTGCTCCATCGCATCTAAGACCATACCCCTCCTACCCACTATCCACCAACTGACCTTACTCACCCCCCTAGTCTATCACCCCCAGCACAGTAACACCACCCACCCACTCCCTCGCCGAGATATGTACCGCTTTCTATAGGTACGAATCGGCGGTAAATTAGGAAAAAAAAAAAATTTATATATACATATACATCGGGCGTACCTGGCTATGTGAGGTGGAGAGTACGAGAAACCAACTCGAGAGGAGGGGCGACAAGCTTGACCTTCGTGAAATGAGGAATCATCGCGCGGAACCTTTGAAAAGAAAGGGGTGTACACACTAGGGTTATGACATTTTTATAACCATGTTCCTGTATCATAAATCGATGAACTTTTGCCCCCTGACAATGAAAATAACAGGTTTTTTCGATATATTTTGAAAAAACCACCCAAAAAAAAAATAAAAAATAAAAAATTAATAAAATAATAAATATTGGTTGCTCCTTGGTATAGCTATTGCAGATGGGTCTCTGTTCCAGTGATTTTCCAGAGTATTTAGTGCTTTTCGGTATTGCAAGATATTGGACAATTTATGATAATCATCAGGTAACCAATCTAGAATGGTGCAATGCAGCTGTCTCGAATATACTAATATACTGTACTATATTTGCTTTCGGGGTGACATTTTTTTTTAATTCTGAAGAATTAGGCCCTTTTTTGTTGTTTTCAAGCAAAAGTTCATCGATTGATGATACAGGAAACAATATTTATGACAAAATTAAAAAGTCATAACCCTAGCACGCACGCACACACACACACACACACACACACACACACACACACACACACACTAGCATTCGCGTTCTCCGGATTTTTCATTTTGACGAAGGTTGGGTTTGTTATTTCACCCTGAACTTAAAGCTTCTTAACATGGAATCAGTACAACGACCCACCAAGGAAGCTGGAAATCACAAAACCCCAGCCAGGACTCAATCCAACATCCTCTACATTAGCAGCCTAGCTCTAACCTTTAGATTTTAGAATATATATATATATATATACATACATACATACATACAGGGTGTCCCATAATTCCGGCATCATAGGAAAAATAATAAAAAAGGCAAAACAAAAGCTTTTATTACAGAACGTGTTTAATATGTCCACCATTGTTTTCAATACACAAATTCAGACGTGATACCCAGTCAGCAAACACACGGTGAATGATGTCAGGAGTAATGGTGTTACATGCCCTAATAATGCGCTGCCGCAAATGTTCAACACTCCTAATTTTCTCTGCGTATACCAGCGCTTTCAAGTGGCCCCAGAGATAAAAATCTAGTGGCGTTAGATCCGGGCTTCTAGCTGGCCATTCCACAGGCCCTCGACGTCCTATCTAATGACCAGGGAATTGTTGGTACAGGTATTCCCTTACTTGGGTGCTGTAATGTGCAGGAGCGCCGTCTTGCTGGAACCATGTTGGGAAATTTCCTTCTTCGTTCAAGACACTGGGAAATGCTTCTCTTGAGCATACGTAGGTAGGTGCCTCCAGTGACATGTTCATCGAAAATGTGGGGGGCCTATGATGCGATCCTTCCAAATGCCACACCATACCATCACCCGAGATGCACCTTGTTCCTTTGAAGAGGTATACCAGTGAGGGTTGTTTTGAGACCAGTAGCGGATGTTCTGTCGATTTACCTCACCATTTCCATAAAAAACAGCCTCGTCACTGAACGGAATGGTGGACGGGAAATTGGCATCCCAAGCATATTGTTCCATAGCCCATTCACAAAATTCCATCTGCCGGTCGGGATCATCATCATCATCATCGCTTAATTTCTGTAGGATCTGAAGTTTATATGGATGCCATTTGTGAGCCTGAAGAATGCGATGGATGCTACTTTTCGACACTCGGCGGACAATCGCCGAAGAGACTTATTGGGACTTCTGTTAAAATGAGCCAGGATAGCAGTCGCTGTATCATCGTCAGTGGACCTCCTTGAAGGTCCACTGCGTGGTTATCTTCTATGGATCCTGTTCCTTAACTTTGCAACAAGTCTGCTAACACAACTCTGTTATTGGCTCGCGGTCTGAATGCAGTCTTAAATTCAGCAGCGGCCTCTCTGACTCCGATTTCCTATGAGTAGAATTATCTGGATTCGTTCTTCCTTGCTCACAGACATTATGGCCTGTAGAAAGAGAAAAATATGAATTATAGTTTGTAGAAATAGAAAAATGAATTTCTCCTATGATGCCGGACTTATGGGACACCCTCTATATATATATATATAATTATTTTTTTTATTTTTTATTTTTTTTTTTTTAACGAATACAAGTTGTTCTGATGCAGGTTTTTATTTTTTTTATTTTTACCATTCCAGGGTGGAGTTTTACCCAATATTCAAGCTGTTCTCCTACCAAAGAAAACCGAAACCAAAACGGGTGGTTCAGGGAAAATGAAGAGTCAGAGTCAGGAGTATTAAGCATTGGGCTGACTTTGTCATATTTTAAGTTTTCATTGTGATTCACTTATTTAGATTATGAAATAAGGTAGTTAAATTTTTAATTTGTATTAAAATTTAAAAATCCTGTTTTGTTTGTCACATGAGCCCTTACTAGATTAAAAAAAATAATAATATTAAAGTTTGTCTTGTATGGAGACCTCTGATTTAAGTTTTGGCTTTTTTTGAGCCTGAGTAGCGAGTCTTACTCGCCTTAATCGGGAGCAAATACTGGTTCAAAACTCGAATAAAAGTGAAATATTGGGTGGTGCTTTATGAGTGAAACATTTTAATTTATATCAAAAAATAATCCTTGGTAGACAGTTAAGTGAAGTGGTTAAGATGTCTGAAACAAGACATTTTTAGAATTTAACTGGCAAAAACTTTGAACTTGTGATTTACTGCTGCCATTTACCGATTGCATTTTCTCGTGTATTGTAATTCATATTTTAAATAGAAAGTTGTTGTTTTAGGTTCTCATACTCGTGATTTTCATCCGAGGACCTACCAATGTGGAATATAGAAATGCTTGAATTCTCAGGGTTTCAGGAATTTTGTCTCAGATATTGCATTTCTTTAGGGAAAACCAACGTACTTAGAAAATTCTGTTTATTCGTCAATATATAGTTAGAGTAAAATATCCACGCAATAAATTTTAAAATGTACCGCATAAATATAATTAAGCTGTAATTTTTTTATGAAGACTAACAAAAAGCACTTTTGTTCCATTACAATTATAAACGTTTTGAAAAGCATGTGCCATATTTTTATTGGGTACATTTATTTTAGTAATTTAAAGTGAGTTCATATATGAATGTTAAACGTTTTCTGGGAGAAATTTTAAAGTACGCCCAAAGTAGATCTAGGAATTAAATTTGGAAACAAAGCTGATTTATTGATGGCCTCCAAAAGTTGTCTAATGGCGTTTGTAACTACAAATTTATTTATTTGTATAAAATGTTATGAATGGAATATCAAATTTGGCGAGTTAATTGATCAATTGTGGTTTTTGTTTTTGAGTAAAGCGATGGTACAATCTCCCCAGGATTGTTTGAAGTTTAAATTGCTGGTGCGCAAACTTTTCAATCAATGGACTGTCTAGTGCCGTTAATCCGCAATCCTTGGGGTCCATGATTCGTAGAACGAATTAAGCTTTCAAAATCACGGCGTAGATAGTGTTGGCTGATAATATGAGAAGTGCGTTTTGACCGCTTTTATTTATGTATGATAAAAAGGTGCAGATATCGAAAATGTAGTATGTTCGTTATAAATTATTTCAGTTATCAGAAAATAAATGTATTTAGAGTCAAGTCGTTACTCGCACTTGTTAGGCCAGAAGGGTTGCCAAGTTAGGTGTAAGTGGAAGCCAACTAGTGACTCCGGAGATATGTATATGAATAACCTTGGTTTTGCTCCCGCCCGCCCGAATTGTTAATTCTAACGAAGGTCAAGCTTGTTACTCCACCTTGGACCTACAGCTTTGTGAAATCTTAACCACTAGGCCACCCACGTACCCATTTATCTTTTTCTGGAAGGATGAACAGCAGGATAAGCTGCCTGCTTACGCCGGGAATCGAGTCCGGGGCCGGTGGACTCGTAGTGAGCGATGCTAACCACTACACCACCGAGGCGTGTGTGTGTGTGTGTGTGTAATATATATATATATACACCTTCGCTTTGTCCGGAGCTATAGGGCGCGTCCCTCTGTGGCCAATGGAGGAATGCATCTTCCTCCGATGCAAGGGCTTTCTCTGCCCTCGTGGACCATTGGATCCGTTTGGGGACCCGGCTGATCTACCCTCCTACTTATATTTCCCTCTCCTTTCACCAACTCTAGTTTTGTTGTTTCCTCCCTTCCCGCATTTGGCTTTGTTTTGGAACTTGACTTGATTTTTTCCTTGGACCCTGGGTGAAGGAGGTGGTTGTCCTTCACCTTTGTCGCTCTTAAACCAAGCTCTGTCCCTGCCATCTTTCACCGCGCGTTGGATGAGAGTGGCCGCCTCGTATGCACGGGGACTGGGCATGGGTGTATTTCCCCTGCGTGACATCTATTGGCTGTGGGACCGAGTGAGCCCACGATTCGCCTTTCCCTTGTTGGAGTCGATGGTGGCTGGATGAGCGCGGGGGATGAAAATTCTCCTTGTTTGTTATGGCTTCTTCTCGGTTAACGACTTCGGCTTCTAATACTCGCACTACTACTCTCAACACTCGGGTGGTGGGCAACTAGGCCCTCGAGTCCCCTACCACTGGAAGACCGCATCCAGATGGGGTTGACCCCCGTTTGGTAACTGATCATTTGCATCCTCCTCTACCGTTCCCGACCCTAGGCTGAACCCTGAATATCCCCTTGGATGTACACCCTCTGGAGCAGGGGTCTCGCCCCCAGCCCGCCTCAGCTGCCTTCGGGCAAGTCAAGTTCCACCCAAGATTTACCTCCAAAACCCGGCTTCTTGCTCTCCCCGTATGCTCCCCTCACCTGCCTTCGGCCCGCCTCCCCACGGAGAGAGCCCCGCGGCGGAACGGGAAGTCGGCATGCACGACCATTCTATCGATAGTTGGATATCTCAGTCCACTTCGACTCTACTGCCTCCATATCCCTTCCAAGTATCCACAAATTCCTAAAGATCCGGCCTACCTCTGGATCCCTTCCGACCAACTCTGAACGGACGTTTCAGACGATCCGAGCCCGCAGCAACTCCAGCCGTTATGATGTGCGACCGCAGCGGGATAGTTCCCTCCTCATAAAATCACGCTCAGCCAGAGACGAAAGCCTTACTCCCATCACTGAGGTCCTTGGATGCTCGGTGTCCGTTTCACCACCCTCGCCTGAACCAGAGTCAGGGCACTATTTATGCCACACGCCTATTGTCAATTATAGTGAACGAGCTCTTGGAGGACCTCGCACCCCAGGGTGTCACCAAGATCCATCGCTTCACATCCCGACAGGGAGGTACCCTCTTCCCCACCCCGCGTCTACTACTTACCTTTAATAACTTCGTCCTTCCCGAACGTATTGTATGGGGTATGGGAGACCGCACGTCATGCGAATTCTCTGTCTGCCCATACATCCCAGACCCGACCCGTTTTAAATGCAACAAGTTTGGACATGTTAGCTCAGTTTGTCGGCAGCCGCACCAATTGTATGTTCGTTGCGGACAAATCGCTCACCCAGACAAGTGTCCCAACACACCCAAATGCTCCAATTGTGAACCTCAAATCTACTTTCACACTGCAACCTCTTCGCACCTATACCTTTACCCATCCCCCATCATCAAATAATGGATCCCCCGAAAACTACAATAGTACACTGGAACTGCAGAGGAATATTCGCGAATTACGAAGGCCTTAATTCCTTGATTGCCACTTCCCGTCCGGTGTGTGTCTGTCTCCAGGAACTCATCCTGGGGACCAGACCCATGCCCTGCCCGACTGGATATTCTTTCACCACCACCCCGTCTCCTACCTGCATTCGAAATGGGGCTGCCATTTTTATCCACTACGTAGTCCCTTTCTACAATCTCCCTATTCGATCCCCGTTACAGGTGATTGCTACCCGGCTTTCCCTGGATAGACAGTACACAGTCTGTTCAATATACCTCCCTCCACACACTCGAGTCTCCCGCGAAGACCTGGTGGAGGTGGTACAACTACTCCCCGGGCAATTTCAATAGTCGCCACCCCATGTGGGGAGAGAGACCACCTATATGGCCCCGACCCTGATCAACATCATGACCGAGCTCTCATTTGAGTGCCTCAATGATGGCTCTCCTATATTCTACCATGCCACCACCTCCACTCCATCCTGTATAGACCTGTCCTTCGTTTCGACCGATGCCCTCCTAGATTTCTCATTGCAAGTCCTCCAAGAGGATTATGGAAGTGACCATTTCCCAGTTCAACTCATGCTCAATTGGCCCGACCAGACCGTTCGGGTACTGGAGAAATGGATTACTGCAAAAGCTAATTGGTCCCGCTTCCACGACGATACATATACAACCCGAACGACTGCCAACTTCCCATCATCCGACGAGTGTATCGCATACTTCGAATCAAACGTGGTAGCGGCTGCGTGCTCTAGCATCCCGCGATCCTCCACCTACCCCCGCACCCGACGGGTACCTTGGTGGATTCTAGAGTGTATGGAGGCCGTATGCGCCAAGAAGACGGATACTCGACGGTTCTACCGTACGCGACTTCCCATCCATCGCACGGAGATGCAGCGAGCCAGGGCCATCGCCCGCCGCGCAATGAAGACAGCGCGCCGAGCTTCTTGGCGTGCCTTTGTATCCGGCGTCACCACCACCACACCTTCGCTACCATCTGGAAGAAGGTACGGGGCGTCGAGAGGCGACATGTCCCCTCCCGACCCCCGGTACTCCGGACTAACGACGGACTCCTATACGAGCCAAAATCAGTGGCAAACCATCTAGCTTCTACTTTCGCCGCCGTTTCTTCCTCTGCAGTTAGCTCCCTCGTACCCGCCCCTAAAAATAGCTCCTCTTCACCGTCCATAGACCGCTCCTACAGGCGGCACTGGCCTCTCGACGATCCCCTTGTCCCGGCCCGGACGGTATCCCCTGCACCAACAGCATGATTCAGCACATCCACCCTACTTTACAAAATTTCCTACTAGACCTATACGACCGCATATGGATAGAGGGCGCCTTTCCCTCCCGGTGGAGGGAGACCTACGTAATCCCTGTCCCCAAACCCGGCAAAGATTCCCTCGATCCCACAAACTACAGACCAATCGCCCTAATGTGTTGTGCCTGCAAAATTTTCAAAAAAATGGTCGCGACGCGACTGTCGTTCTTCCTCGAAAATAGTAATTCCTTCCCGGTTACCCAGTCCGGCTTCAGACAATTTCGATCCACCACTGATCCCCTCTTGCTCCTCAGCCGAGACATACAGAATGCCTTCAACAGTGGACAGTTCGTCCTATCAATATTTTTAGACATCCAGAAGGCCTACGACACCACTCATCGGACAATAACACTGGTCAACACTCATTTTATTGCCAATCATATTAGTGATTTTGGGGTAACTTTGTGGTGCTGATTCCGAATATGACATCGGTTTTGCTAGATTGGCTCTAATTTATGAGAATTGGTACCCCATTGAAACACGTAAAAATGCAAAAAATTTAATGTTCAGGCGGAGCCAACTTACAAATCGTATTGAAATTGTCTCAAATCATACAAAAGTAAACGCATGAAATACATAATGGCATTTTATTCGGTCTCACCATCTAGAATGTTCCGGTAGTTTCCCATATGCACACGTTATGGTTACGTTTCCTATTAATTGAGGGTATTCATTATCTCAAGAACTAGAGCCAAATCGGAAAAAACTTTCATTTTGGAATTCAGCAACCCCAAAATACCCTAAATTCGTACGAATTTCCTTGGCAACGAAAAAAAAAATTTTTTTGTTGAGCTGTGTAATCCTTAGTCAGCTCCAAAATCTAGGGCTCGTAGGAGCCATGCCGACCTTCATCAGGGGCTTCCTATCCTCCCGAACCTTTGAAGTTCGGGTGGGCTCAGTCCTCTCAGACACTTTCGTGCAGATGGACGGGGTCCCACAGGGAAGCATCCTCAGTGTTCTATGCTTTTCCATCGTCATGAACAGTCTCAAAATGCCTTCCATCTACGCGGATGACCTTGCGACCTACTTTGCAGGGCGGGAGCCGTCCGTAGTTGAGTGGCAAATTCAGCTCGCCATCTACCGGGTGGAAAGGTGGGCGACATCGGTGACTTTCCGTCTGTCCACCCCGAAGTCCAAGTGTATGCTCTTCAGCAGAAGAAAACCCGCAACCCTTCCTGAACCTTCTGTCACGCTATACGGTAATCCTCTTGGTGATACCCTCCACGCGATTTTTGGGCGTGATTCTAGACCGACGGCTCAACTGGGTTCCTCATATCAAACAACTGAAGCAGTCCCTCCAGCGTCCCCTCGCTCTACTAGATCACCTCTCCCACACCACATGGGGCGCAGACTGACGTTCTCTCTTCGTTTTTACACTTCCATGGTCCAGTCGAAGATGAACTATGGCAGTGTAGTATACGGTTCAGCCTCCAACACCTGCCTCCGTATCTTGGACCCGGTCCTTAATAGGGGCCTCCGCCTCGCCACTGGTGCTTTCCGCTCTTCCCCAGCCTCCAGCCTTCAAGTGGATTGCAATTACCTCCCTCTCGCCCTCCGACGGGGTCTACTTCTCATGAGGACATACCTCCGTGCACAGAGACTACCCTCTTCGCTTCTATGCGCGGCGATTTCTGAACTCCCACCCCAGGGGCGGAGCTAGCACTTCACTAAAGAGGTCCGCTCTTTCCTTGACCTTTTTAACATGCCCGTCCCCTCAATTATCCCCATTTCATACATCTACCCCCCTGGCTCCTCACCCCTATTAAGTTTTGCAGGGACCTGTGTGCCCTACCGAAGAATACCACGAGTGCTACGGTATACAGGTCACTCTTCCGTGAACATGCAACCCAACATCCAGACACAGTCCCCATTTATACAAATGGTTCCCTTTCGGAGACTGGTGCGGCCGCCTCAGCGGTGATACTGGCCTAGCCACTTTCTCGAGGCGTCAGCCTGTCCCGCGAGACCTCCGTTTTCTCGGCAGAACTCTTCGCGATTAAGGAGTCCCTCGACAGTGCGTACTCACTCTGCCAGCTCTTTCGTCATTTATTCAGATTCCCAAAGCGCACTTCTCTCCCTAGAGAGATTTAACCCCCCTCATCCGCTCGTCTGTACCATCCAGCAAATCTTCCATTTTTTAACAACCTTCCGACACAAGACAATCGCCTTCTGCTGGGTCCCGGCACATGTTGGCATAGAGGGTAACGAGGATGCGGACCGCACAATAAAGTCGGCCTGCTTACTGCCGGCCTCCCGCCCCTTCTGGATTTCCAAGTCAATTACTCTCTTCGAATGTGCTTAAAAACAGGCATTGAAAAAATGACGACAGTCCATAAGCTATATTCATTTCTAATTAAAGACAACAGTACTTTGTGCTCAAGTTTTCCCAAAGTTGTGACTGCCATAACAATGTTCCTCACAATTCCTGTGGCAGTTTCAAGTGCAGAGAGATCGTTTTCAAAACAAACTAATAAAGAACTATCTTCGAAATTCTATGAATGAAAAAAGATTAAGTGGACTCACTTATATCAATTGAAAACAAGGAAGCTAGAAATATTAACTTGGAGGATTTAATTAATAAATTTGCTGAAAGAAAGGCAAGAAAAGTGAAGTTCTGATGATGTCGATTTGTCGTAAGTGAACTTTTGTTTCACGGTATCCTTTTTAAAGCTCAGTATTTTGCATGTTTTGCCTTCTATGCCCCCAAAAAATGGGGGAAGCGATTTCCCGTTTCCTCACTTATTCCCACCTGCTTCAACGGGTCTGACACCAGGCCCCTCATACCCACTACCCAGTGACTGAACATTACATCCCCCCCCTGGTCTATCATCCCCAACTCAGTAACACCACTCACCCACTGCCTCGCTGAGATATGTACCACACTAGGTACGAATCGGCGGTAAAATAAAGAAAGGAAAAAAAATATATATGTGATGAATAAAACCACGAAGGAAAGGAAACACAGAGTGGTGCTCAAGCGCTTTCGCCTAATGACGTCCTCAGGAACACTGAAGTTAAATAAAGAGCAAGACTATATATAGGTTACAAAAAAAATATGGTGCTCTTCCAATATGTGCTCTACCTTAAAATTTACATTCCAATACGTGATCTACTTATATTATTCGGATTAGCAGCAGGTACGTTAGTTAGCCTTATAAGGCTAACTAACGAAAATATCACGACTTAACCTAACCAATCGTCAAGGGCGTATAGTTGACCTAACGATTGGTTAGGTTAAGTCGTGGTATTTTCGTTAGTTAGCCTATAAGGCTAGTTTCACGGTAGAGCACGTATTGGAATATGGTAGATCACAGTTTCGCGGTAGAGCACACAGTGGAAGCACCAAAAATATATATATATATATATATATAATAAATTGTGGGAGGAGCATACAAATTTGTAAGGAAAACTACCAATTTTAGCACTGCCCGAATTCAACACAAGATCAAATGGATTGTTTACAACCAATTTTATAGATAATGCCTGAATGATATATAGGTCACAAAAAAAAAAAATTTGAAAAATGAAAATTGTAAGAGGAGCATACAAATTTATAAGCGAAAATTACCAAAGTTTTAGCACTGCCCTTGTCTAAATCCGTTCTGAACAAATTTGAAACAACAGGATCGAGTTGAAAAAGACCTTTGCTCATGTTAGTTATTTGTAAGTTGGATAATAGCAGACTCAATATTTCTATTAACAATGTTGCTAGAGTGAAACAAAACTGAAGCATTATTCCAATCAATACAATACTGACAAATGGACAAAAAGGGCACTGGACGACTGTCCCGTTCTAACGGAATATTGATGATGTTTTACACGCGTATGCAAATCCTTTCCCGTCTGACTATTGTAAAAGGAATCACATTGTTTACAACCAATTTTATAGATAATGCCTGAATTATTGGTAGGGCTATTTTTTACTATATTTTTCACAATATTGTTATATGAAAATACTACATTAATATCCAAAAGTTTAAGTACATTAGCAATACCTAAAAAGCCCGGGGAAAATGGAAGTACTGAAATATTCTTTAACAAAGTGCGAGTGTTATTATTCACAGGATAGAAGGTTCGTTTTGCGTTAAGACAAGATTCCATAAACGCAGGTGGGTAGCACAGATCATTTCCAATACCGTTGATTTTTTTCCAATTCGGCATCGATCTATTCCGGACGCGATTCTATAAGAGCGCAGAGAAACAAGAAAATATGGCCTTCTTAATGGGGGTGTTATGTCCACAGTAAAAGTGTACGTAGGACAAATTGTTTTTTTTTTCCGATAGATACTAAACTTAAAACCTGGGCTTTCCCTATGTACACGCACATCCAAAAACGGGATTGAGTTGTGTTCCACTTCTAAAGTAAACTTAATGGAGGGGACTTGATCATTTAACTGAAGGAGGAAGTCATCCAGGTCACGATTTATGGGCCAGATACACAAAATATCGTCGATGTACCGCACCCATGGGATGCCAACCCCCAGGATTCTCGGGATATAAGTAATTTCGAAAAACTCCATAAAAATATTGGAGAGGAGGGGCGACAAGGGGTTGCCCGTGGCCATCCCAAAAACCTGTTGATAATATTCGCTATTGAAAGTGAATTTACAGTCTTTGATGCAAAGCTTAATAAGTTCCAAAACGATGTGTGCAGGTAGTGGCAGGTTGTACTTACGTAATTCTCTGGAGAGAAAGTCAAGCATATCGTCAATCTGCACTTTCTCCCGAGAGGTTGTGAATCAATGCTGAAGACAAATTAGGACCTCTTGTCCTCAATTGCATCCGGCTTGGGTGCAAGGAGAGCGATTTTAAATAAACTATATATACATATGATAAGCTTTATTGGCAGGATATAAATTCTATAAAATAGCTCACTATTCTTGAAGGTAATAAACGATAAGACAAATCAAACAAACTGCATTTCTTTTTGGAGCTATAAAAACTATAAACCATTCTTTCTCTGAATAAAGATTTTTAATTTGAAATACTTAGTAATTAATCCCTATAAGGGCCATGTATGTTTATTTCATTGCAGTGATTAAATCTAATTCAGATACGATAATTCTTGTACAACTAATAAGGTATCGTATATATATATGTAATCGCTGTAATAATTAAATTGACACGAGGATTTAAAATTTAAAATTAGTGAAAAAAAATGTAAACTTGGTTATCTTATTAGTTGTCCAACAATTATCGTATCACAGTTAGATTTCATCATCGCAATGAAATAAGCATGCATGGCCTTTCTAGCGATTAATTATTAGGATATTCAAATTAAAAATCTTTATTCAGAGAAAGAATGGTTTACAAAGTTTTTACAATCTCTTCAAACAGAAATAGCTGTTTTCCTATTCAATTTAGGTATCTGATGTGACTGTACTTAAAGTATTCTTAAATGCATACAGTATTCCACTAGGAAGCTTTAAGCTTCAGGTAAAGTCGATGTGAATCAGTTAAATTATTACGGAAGAGAGATAGTGACAAATAATAATAATAATAATTTAGTGAAATTTTTCAAAAATAGCTGGCGTACTTTTTGACAATTTTTTTTTTTTCAAACATCTGGCCGCCGAGCTCAGTGGTTACGGTGGCAGATCGAGGGGTGAGGCTTTCTGGCTCTTACCTTTATCTTTTTTCATGCGTTTATCATTTGTACACTTCGTAGAAAGTAATAAAGTTAAATGAAGATTAATTACGGAGAGTTGAGATCGGATATGATATTCGTGAGAACCCTGTTTTGAGCTATAATATAAGGGTTTAATTAACTACTGTAATAATAATGGCGATAATGAATTTTTATATCAGTAGGATCTAATGAAGTACTAATTTAGTGAATTGCGAAATATAATTCCATACATCTGCTCCTTTGAAAGAGTGCATTTCATGTAATTTTCATTGTATAACTTTGTGTATAAAATTCTCGGGGAAACTAGCGTTATAATGTGTTTGACGTCGGGTGATTGCTATTTGAATGGGATGAGGTATGTTGATTTTTATAACTACACATTGAATTTGTATTGAGTCGTTTAGTTTTGAAATATTTATCTCTTTAAACATTGGGGAAGTATGGCTTTGTCTGTTATCATTATTTGAGAGGGTTCACAACTTCGCAGGCATTTTTTATAAATGACTTCCAAAGGATGTCCTATAACCTATACTTTTCTGAACTATCCTATGTAATGCCTTACAGTTAGGGTTGACAACTTTTAAATTTCACAAAACCAAAGAAACCAAAAGTTTAGAACGTAATCTTACCTTTCGTTATGCACACATTGCTCGGGCGCTGAGACGACCCGACCGGTAGCAATTAAGCAATGCTATTTGAAGTAACATTGTTACTAATTTACCTTGGTAGTTGCGTTTGTGGATTATTTGCAGAAGCTTAGCTGCAATTTTGGTTCCTGAATAACCACCTTACTAAATAATATATGAAATCTAATTAAAAAAAAATTATTTTTGTACAAATTGAGCGCTTGAGTTTTGTCTCGTGTTTTTACATAAATTAAAAAGTGAGGCCTAAGACGAAAACCGTAGAGTTGGCAACCCTACATACAGTAAATGTGTATGGATAAAGGAATAATACAGGGTAAGGAATGTATTTTGAGGAAGGGATTTGCTTGGTTTGAAAAATACGAATAGAAATTTTGATATTTTGAATTTGATATAATTATTGTACGTGACTTGGAATTTAATTTTTCACCTAAATTAATGCCAACCACTTTAATTTCATTCACCCTTGTAAGAGTGTAGTATAAGTTTTTATTTGATAGTTTATATTCATATATTTTGTGGTAATCATATAAAATTACTTTTCAGTAAAAGTTTATTGGAACACATTTTATAAACGTGCTTAATTTGCCTGTTCGTTTCATTTATCAGAATGTCTAAATTACTTGTATGATGTGAAAAAGTGTTATAATTTGCGTACTGTACGCAATTTAGTGTGGTTGAGAGCTAAAAATCATTGACCTGAATTAAAAATAGTACTGGTCCAAAAATAGATTCTTGTTGGGTTCCCACTATTTAGCCCCTCCTTGTCGGATGAATTATCTTTTAATCTGACTTACTGGTGCGATTAGTCAAGTACGATTTGAACCAGTCAAGGATATTTTTCTCATTTCGTATATGTGAATTTTATGCAATAAAACTTCATGCGAAAGTGCAGCGAAAGCTTTTGACAAGTCAAAAAATCAAGGTGATTTTCGCTCTTTAGGTTCTAACACATTTTCTAATAGCATATTTATAGCAGCTCGTTGTATGTGATCTCTAAACCCAAGTTGTCTTAGTTAAAATATCGTATTTCATTAAGATTAGTACGTTTATACGATTTTTTCAAAGAGTTGAAGTTGGCAATATGGAAGTGGGGTTATTCGATTTTGTAGTGGTTACTTTTTATAAAACTCGTTTTCATATAAGTATCCCATTCTCTGCCATATTATGAACTGTCTTTGGCGTTCTAATGCCAGTGCAGGACGATCGCATTTACTTTAATGAATCATGCACCCTGGTCGCTACATATGACCAGAATGTGTGTTAATAATTAATCAGTCAGGAGGGGAAGAAACTGTCACACCGCGCAGGCTAACTAATGCTGCCATTGCGCTAACTCCATCGAGAGTCGAATCTCCGACCTCACTACTCATTTCACTTACAGGGAAACGGTGTTATACATTAAGCTACGGCGCTGGCACCACAATGTATAATTTTGAAACGCAATGAAGTAAAAAAAAGTTTAATTTCAAATATACAAGGTCTAATAATATGTAATAAAAAAGAAGAAAAGTTCAAGCAAAAGTTGAGTTAAGCAGTCATTGAGAATTTGAAATTGCTCTCCTTTATCCCTGCAGAGACAAACACGTTAAAGTTGTGAGACGTGATGCAGTTTATACAGTTGTCTTATTGAGAACCTTGAAAAATGTCTTAGTTTGTCAAGAGCAGGGGTGGGGAACCTGCAGAGCTGGGCAATAAATACATTGAATGTATTTAAATACTAAATACTAAATACATGGGAGAAATGTATTTAAATACTAAATACTAAATACATTTTACGAATGTATTTAGATACTAAATACAAAATACATCAATTGTATTTAAATACATTTGTAAATACATTTTAAATACATACAAATTTTAACATATGCATTCACTAATTCATGTTTTGATAAATTTCTACTTTAGTGCACTTTACCTTATTACCGTCTTTAGATTTAATTTTAAGGTATTTTCCATCAAACAGAGGGTGCACTAAATTGTTATCTGCAGATGTATCACTGTTTGATTCACCGGATTTGCTTGTTGAAGCCATGACACGCACACGATAAAGAAATCAACCGCTTTCGACTAAGAGTGGCACACAACTGATTGAACTGACACGTTGAAACATGAACCATGCTGTACTACACTGTCGACGCGTCGTACTGTGCTAGTACAGAACGTGTATTAAACCAGTAAAAGTATTTACATTTTTATATTTTGAGTATTTAAATACATTGTATTTAAATACTCATTAAAGTATTTAATTACTATATTTAAATACATGAAAAACAATGTATTTATAAATACAGTTCTAAATACACAAATGTATTTAAATACGTATTTAAATACTGCCCAGCTCTGGGAACCTGTCGCCCGCAGACAGTTTGATTATTTAAAGTCGTACAGTATTTACATCTTAATTGTCAACTATTTTTAATGCTGCAATTTGCACAGAGAGTATTTTAGTTGAAATTTGCCCGCCACACAATAAAGGTTCCCCACCCCTGGTCGAGAGTATGTGCATTGTTCACAGACAGCATATTTTTTTTGGATATAAAATACACGTGACTGATAGCTGTAGTTTTTTGTGTGAAAGAGTTAATGTTCATTCATGGCTCACGGGTTGAACGTTGTTCGTCAAAAGATACTACAATGTTGATTTCAATGGACAGAGGATATTTAAAATATCGGATGTGGTTAGTACAAAATCACCTCTCCATTCGCTACGCCAAAGTTAATTCCAAAAACATTGCTGTGTACTTTAGCATAATTTTCGCCACTCTCCATTGCTTTTTTATTAATGCATCGTTTTATAACTAGCCTAAGTGGGGATGTTAGAATTGTAATTAATACCTCAGCTACTCGCTGTTAACGTTCACGTTTCTAATGTTAATGAAATATACGAGGTGTTATGGTGTTTATAATTTCATACACTAGTAATGAAATGATGTGACGTAACTGGTGGTTGTAATCAGGGGTGAAGTGGCAAATTTTAAGGTGCGGTAGCTCTAAAGAAATACCGGCATGTTGGTACATAATTTTAAATTCTGCTATTATTTCCTTGTACCAGTACATCGGTTAATGAAGGTTACTCCCTAAAATGAGCGAAAAGCTGAATAAACGAATTTTATGGTGGTGCACCGTGTAATAATTAACTCATCCAATTTTTGCAATTACAAATATTTAAGGGTAAAATTTGTTATCTTTAGTTCTTTACCAATATTTACATATATATAAATTGTCAGCAATTTGATATGAAGTACAAATATTTCATAGAGAAATAGAAAATCTTTAGCTTTTTTCTAAATACGAGTAATAGGCTAGCTCTTGTTTTTACCGGAATTTTCCATAAGCATTAGAGATTAGACTAGTGAAAGGCAGAAAGTAATTTTCCTCTCTCTCTCTATGATTTGTGGCATTTTTTTGGCATATAATGATAATGTCAAGCTATATTATGGCATAATATAATGTACGGTATATAATAAAATTCACGTTACTTCACTTACTGGCCAGCCCTATGAGAGTCTCAGTTTAGACTCACTGGTCTGATTAAACTATTTTATAATAATTAATAATAATAATAATAATACTTTACTTAGACTTGGAATATCAAAAATTTTAAATCACAATTAGAAGCCAGTGCTTTCATCTCAGTCTGTTTGTTCCCAATTTCCAAGTATCAACTAAAAAAAATAAAATAAAATTTCGATGAATGGAGGTGCGGGAGCGGCTATCCCATGCGCTCCCGCAGCACTACAACCCTGGTAATCTCAAAAACAATATTCTTGATGCAGACGAAAATTCAGCTGGGTAAGATTCATGAAACGGAATATAAATTAGTACATCCATTCTTAAACTGTAAGAGAGTTTCCACTTAAGATAACTTTTTCCATGTATTAATAACGCTGAGCTTGTACAGTAAGCTTACGCTACAACATGCGTTCCACCCAGTTATTGCACCATAAAATCGAAATTCGGCTTTGTATCGGGAAGTGATGCAATATTTAAGGAAATAACTAAATAAGGTAGCAGGTAGTAAAAAATCTATCACTGATTGTAATAAACTGTATTAGGCAATCTATTACTCTGCCTAATACGCACTCGAGTCTGCTTTCATAACCCAAGACAAAGCTACATATTGTTTCCCTTAGAAACACACCAACTAAACATAATCTTGTGTTCAGATATTGTATTAAAACGGCAATTAAGCCTAAAAGGAAATATTTGTCTTAGATATAAAGGTAGGCCAAAGTGTGTATTAGACAGTCTCTTATTTCCTTAAAAATTGCATCACTTCTCGATACAAAGCCCAACTTCGGCTTCAGTGGTACAATAACTGGCTGTAATGTCACTGTAGTCATGACAACAAGTTTGATAATGGAATGTTTATGCGACTTCTCGTTTGATTGAGGTATATTGATTTTGCGACCCCAAGAGACCACAAAACAAATATTAATCTTTATGGAAAGTGTTTTCCAGCCAATAAGAAAACAGAATTATGAAATCTCGTCTGATTGGCTTAGATTGTGGGAGATGAGTAATGTTGTGAATGTTTGATTGGTTTAAAAAAGTACAGAATATCGAAGAGACCAATCAGTTTTACTTCCTTCTGTAGTATTGAGTGTACCTTCTAACTTAATTTAAGTTAGCATATAAAAATGGATTGTGCTAAAAGTCTGCTCATTTTGTGTGTTTCTTCATTGATGACGTGAAAATTGTTATTCCATTGGTAGTGTGTTGGGTTTTACTGCTGAAAATATCAGAATTAATTTTCTGTTTTTTATAGTGTTAATAATTAATAAAATAAGCAAATATACTTGGTCTCTCAGCTAAATGTAATTGTGCGCCGATATGCAAATAATACAGTCTGCAGTTATCCAGAATAAAATCTTAGTGTTGTCATAGTACTGAAAGAGTTAAAGAACAATTTTATGACCATTATTCGTTCCATGTAAATGTGGAAACCGGACATACAAATGCGTGTAATACATAAATCTTACTCTAGTAATAGTATAATATTTTATAACACACAAATACAGCATACCTGCATAAAGATAATCTGCTCAGCATAGGGCAAGGCATACGCGCGTATAGAAGGCAGCATCACCTCCTCCATGATCTCTATATATTGATCTACCGTAAACCTCCCGTGGATCTCAGTCAGCTCTCCTAGTCTTTGCAGGTGCATCCATCCCCACACATTCGCCGTCACGTGCCCACTCCGTGCCACTTCGTAAATATCATATTTTGCGGGCATATCTCGTGTTATCCTGTTGCCAACACCGAAGACGGCTGTGAGTTGTAGACGCAAGCGTCTTCTCGTCAGAGAAGCTAACTCTGCTCCAGTATGCGAGATCATCATTTATATGCTGGCGAGCAAAGGAGAGCCTGGCCTGACGATGTCTTTCCTCGATCCTCTCTTTTTCTGGTAGGAGTACGGTGGTGATATCCTGCTCCATGCAACTGTCTCCTTACGGTGTTCACTGACACGCCCATATGTAGTGTCTCCCGAATGGTGACTACGTTGTTGATTGGATCGTTCTGCATTTCATTGATTATTCTCCGGTCTCTTTCTGGGGTGGTCTTTCTTGGTGCCCCACACGTAGGACAATCTAGCAGATTCCCAGTCTCCTGCCACCTCTGCACCCAGCGTCGTCGAACAGTAGGCTTCGAAACTTCCAGTTCCATAGCTATGTCAGCTACAGAGAGGCCTGCTTCCCGCATACCAATTACCTGGCCTCGCTGTGCAATTTTATCTTGAGCTGGATTCATTTTCAGAGTCGGTGATCGTCATACAATGTAGAAATATGGTATGAACATAGATCATGCTAGTAATCATGTCAACACCTTGGTTTGACCCATCAACGTCATTTCACAAACATTAGTATAATGTATGAGTTTATAAGTATATATACTGTAAACCAGGTTAATTTCGCGGCAGCAAATTTTCGCTCTTTCATATCCTTGGACGAGTTCGCGGCATCACAATTTCGCAGTCAACAGTTGCTAGTTATAATCTTACAGATTAAAATGACGTCATGAATGACGGCATTTATTCTGGACTGTGATTGGTCGAGCTTGAGGTCGTATATCAAAGCAAGTTTTACCTCTTGGTATGCGGATAAAGTTTCAGCAGCACTCAACGTAAATGAATCTCTCGGTAAGATAGATTTGAAGCTCTCCACACTGAAACCTATTTATGCTAAATGGATTGTCTCTGCATGGGATAACCCACACAAAATGAGGGAGACCATTGGTAAGGGTTGGGAAATTAGCGGCATTCATGACATTCTTGTTATACAGTAATAATACCGTATAATTTAAAATGTTTTTACTGCTTTTACTTTACAGTGTTTGGAGCTCTTGAAGAATGGGGACCCCAGCCTTCTTTAGTTAGCTTTATAAGACTAACTAACGAAAATATCATGACCTAACTTAAGCAATCGTCAAGGTCGTACAGTTAACCTAACGATTGGTTAGGTTAGGTCGTGATATTTTCGTTAGTTAGCCTTATAAGCCTAACTAAAGAAGGCTGGGGTCCCTATTCTTCAAAAGCTCCCAATGTTTTATTACAATATACTGAATTTACTTTTCAATAAAGTATTTTAATGATCTAAGTTTTATTTTCTTACTATCTTCCAAAGATTAGTTTAAATTGTCAAATTTTCGTCTGCTACATATTTTCATGTAAACTATAGCCTACGCGAAAATTTCCTGCAAGCGAACATTTCGCATTCACAAGTATACAAAAAGTTCTATTGCAGTAGCTGTTAATATAGATTTGCAGTAATCATAATAGAACCTTATTACCATTACCAGGGTTGGCAAAAAACCCACTTTTTAAAAAAAAAGCCCAACCCACCCGGATTTTTTCGGGTTTTTTCAAAATTGTATCATATAATAGTACAAAAGCAAATAATAAAATTATATGCTCTATAAATGTTAATGATGATTGATTTTCATTTACTATAATCAACAGAGAGTAATGCTACACTTTGCTCTTAGGTACATTTCTGTATGTCTAAAGAAAACTATCCTGTTGCTATAATATCAGAGCCGTACCTTATAATTTTCACAATAGCTTCGGTTTGGTCTTTTTTTTTCAAAGTTGATTGTCAGTATTTTTTACAATACTTATGTCTATGAGGAAAAAGTTTTCTTATTTTGAATTTTTGCAGATGAATCACAGAAAGATTTGAATTAATTTTAGAGCATTATCTTGTATTATGTTTTAAGGTATATTTTAAAGCAGCTACAATTACACCATAAATTAGAAACTCAATATATATATATAAAATTATAGAGAATCTGGGGAGAAAGAACGTTGTGTGCATACTCAAGGGTGTAGTTCTGGGATGTACAAATTATTATAAAGTAAAAGTAAAGTAACTACCTTAAAGTACCTTAAAATATAAGATTAAAAAATATTTTATGAAAGAACAATTATTTTGTAAAAAAAATGAGTGATTGAATGGCTTAAAATGAACTAAAACTTCTTATTTTTGTTGTGTTAATGAAGCTAGATATATGGGTTATTATTAAAATAAAATTATCTTTGGTAATGTATAATAGTTTTTATAAAACCAAGCAGAGTGCAGGAGATGAGGATCTATAATTCACCAAAGCCAGTTCATTTTCAGCAAACTGATACGTTAAATTCTTAAGTTTTCATCCATTAAAGCATGGGTCGGCAAACTTTTGAAATGAAAGAGCCATATTGCTTAAAATTTAGAGAAAAGTAACATGAAGGAGCCATATATATATATATATATATAATATATATATATATGTGTGTGTGTGTGTGTGTGTAATGAGTCTTTACTAATTATTGTTTTCTGTGTAACAAGTCTTTACTAATTATTGTTTTCTGTGTTTCAGATCTATGCTATGTTTATGTTGAATAAAGCCTCAAATTGTCCTTTACTTTATCTCTAGCCCGCTAACAAACGCGGCACCACAATTTATTCAACATTTCAATCAGCCATTCAGTCGGCCTTTCAGATACAGCAAGCAAATATTCATCCAGTAATCTTACTATATCATGGAGAAGGTGATTCGCCCGGATAAATTTATTACTTCTCCGAATTCTCCCCAAGCTGGGAAACTATGGAAATTATGGTCGCGCGGATTCACATATTTCTTGAGTACTATCGCCGAACACAACCCCAATAAATTGGAGGTTCTATTCATACATATCGGCCCCGATGTCGCTGATATCATTCAAGACTGCTCTACTTATGAGGATGCCATGGCAGCCTTAGAGGCCACCTACGTCAAGAAGCCAAACGAGGTATGCGCTCGCCACCTGTTGTCCACCCGTCACCAAAAGTCCGAGGAAACCCTCGATGAGTACTTGCAAATTCTTCAACAACTAGCCAATGACTGCAACTTCAAATCGGTTTCCGCCGACGAAAACAGGAGTTCATCTGTGAGAGACGCTTTCATCCGAGGAATTAGAGATAGCGCCATCCGTACCCGCTTACTCGAAAATGACACACTCTCACTGGAAAAGGCTATCGTCCAGGCTCGAACATTAGATCAGGCCCAGAAAAACTCAGAATCGTACCTCACTCATTACGGTGCTGTTGCAGCCACTGGCTCCCGCCACGAACCGTCGCCGACTACTGACTCTGCCCGGCCTGCCTGCGTCCAAGGAGACGATCTCCCAAACTCTTCAGCCGCTACGAATTTCGACAACAAAGCCGCTCTGTGCTTCTTCTGCGGGTCTCGACGCCACCCACGAAGCAGGTGTCCAGCAAAGGATTCTATCTGTGCGAAATGTGAAAAGACCGGCCACTGGGCCAAAGTCTGCCGCTCAAGTACTTCCTCGGCACGTCAAAAACAGGATAAAACCACAGCGTCTCATTCAGCCGCGGCATTAGCGACCATTAGTACCACTCTATCGTGTAGCTCCTCCATGCCTACCAACTCAACAGTCGATATCCTCGTCAACGACCGTTCGTGTCTCGCCTTGTTGGATACTGGCAGCTCGGACAACTTCATTCGTGAGGATCTAGCCAAACACTTAGAGCTGCCCATTCTTCCGCACTCGGGCGTCGTATCAATGGCTTCGCCTAATCTATCCGCAGCCATCTCAGGTCGATGTACAGTGAAGGTTACGATGGGAGACCGCGACTACGAAAAGCTCGAACTATCCGTCTTGTCGGATCTGTGCGCTGACATAATACTCGGTACCCCATTCTTAATCAGACACAAGGAATTGAACATCAATTTCGGAGGTCCGGAGCCAGCACTCCATATATGCGGCCTTACTCGATCAAGAATTTCAGCCCCACCACTATTCGGCAACTTAACTGCCGATTGTCGTCCCATCGCCACGAAGTACAGACGATTTTGCTCTGAGGACAAAATTTTCATTGGGAAAGAAATCGAAAAGCTACTCAGGGATGAGATAATTGAACCCAGTAACTCACCCTGGCGTGCTCAAGTAGTCATCACATCTACCGAAACAAAAAAAAAACGCATGGTAATCGATTTCTCTCAAACCGTCAACCGATTTACCATGCTAGATGCATATCCTCTTCCGCGAATCGATGATATAGCCAACAAAGTCTCACAACACAAATACTACAGCGTAATTGATCTGTCAAGCGCATACTACCAGGTAGAAATCGATCCGTCTGAACGACCTTTCACAGCATTCGAGGCTGACGGAAATCTATACCAATTCAGAAGGATCCCTATGGGAGTAACTAACGGAGCCGCGGCCTTCCAGCGCGTCATGAACGAATTCATATCCTCGAACAACTTATCATCAACATACGCCTACCTCGACGATCTCACCATCTGCGGAACCACTTGGGAAGAGCACGATGAGAACCTTCGACATTTCTGGGAAGCCGCTAAACGAGTAAATCTGAGTCTAAACTGTGGAGATTGACATTTGCTTGATGCAGACTCTCTATTTACAGAAGCAAGATGAATGAAGAAAGCAAATTGGCACCCAGGAAAAGGTGCCCAGAAGAAAGATGAAAACAATGCCCAGAGAGAATATGGGCTTTAAACACCCTCCATGTTGGAAGAAGTCTCATCAGTCCTTAATGTGTTCCGTTTTTTCTTTTGACAGATAAATAATGTCCCTAGAGTGAGCTAGCCCTTGAGGTTGAAATATTATAAAAGTAATCTAATATAAAAGCATAATTATAAGAAGAATAACACATGAGAGATTAAAAAAGTGAATGATAAAACTCGCATTGGACACGTAATGAAGTGATAGAATAGAAGTGATTTGGAATACCACAAAGGCAAAGGGAAAACCATTGTATAAAGGACGTAACACAGGGCATGGCAATATTAGATACGGGCTGTACAAGCACTGTATGTGGACAGCGATGGCTGGCAGACTTTGTAAAAAGAGGGGGAAAAGTGCTGGAGGAGACATTCAAAGAAGTCACATATAGATTCGGTGATGGAAATGTGATAAACTCCGAGAAGAAAATAATTGTCGAGATGAGAATAGGGAGGAATAAATATAAGATGGAAGTCAACGTGGTGAAGAGTGATGTCCCAATGCTGATGAGCATCGAATCACTAAGAAGGTTGGGAGCCAAAATAGACTGTAGAGCCTCGATTATTGAAGTAGGAGAAGAAGGAATCAAATTATACCGTACAAGTGGGGGTCATTTATGCCTTCCAGTGTCAGATTGACAATTAAAGGAGGAGGTATTTGCAGCGAAGACTAATGATGACAATACGATGCTGACACCAAAGGATTTGACAAAAATACATAAACAGTTTGGACACCCCTCTAATGAAAAACTATTTAAATTGATAAAAATGCGAATAAAGATCAGGAGAATACACAAGAAATGATTACAAACATAAGTGATAAGTGTGAAAATTGCAAGAGTTATAGAAGAGCGGAACCTAAGCCTATTGTTGCATTGCCATGGTCCAATGAGTTCAATGAAATGATAACTATGGATCTGAAGAAGTGGAGGAATGGCTATCTACTAGTGATGGTGGACACTCTGACTAGATATTGTCGTGTGTCATATGTGGTCAACAAGAGAGCAGAAACCATTGTGAGACAAATCATCATAAATTGGATAAGTCTTTTCGGAGCACCTCGAAAAATAATGACTGATAATGGAGGTGAGTTCAACAATGAAATCATGAGAGAGTTCTGCGAACGCTACAATATTGAGCCTATGTATACTGCAGCAGAAAGCCCTTGGAGTAACGGGATGGTTGAGAGATTAAACGCTATAATAGCAGAACACCTCAACAGGGTTCTGATGGACGATGATGGTAGTGATTTAGAAATAGCCATAGCCTGGGTAGTAACTGCACAAAACTGCCTACACAATAATAAAGGTTTTAGCCCCAACCAATTGGTATTTGGGAAGAATCCTGTCCTGCCAAACTTACTTAATAATACACCCCCAGCAATGTTTTATGACAAGAGTGAGAGCCAAATCGTAGAAGAAAATCTACACTTGATGAGGGAAGCTAGAGAGCAATTCATGAAGAACGAGGCTAACGAGAAGATCATGAGAGCACTCCACCACCAAATACGTCCGAGTAAAGTGAACGAGATGTCCATCAACGACAAAGTTTACTTTAAAAGAGATGGAGAAGAAAAATGGAGAGGACCTGGGGAAATAGAGGGTATACAGGGCGGTAAAATAGTTTTTGTAAGATATGGTGGTTATCGTTACCGAGTACACACGTGCCGGTTGCAAAAAGCGGTTAAACAAGCAGAAGGGGAAGAACAAGAGATGAAAACAAAGAGAAGGGGAGCGGATACACAGGAAAAGCAGGAGGAAAAAGAAGAGAATGAAGTTACTTTTGGGGTGCCGCCTATTCGACAGGGAAGAGAAGAGGAGGAGAATACGGAAGAAGAAGAAGATGCGAGTGAAGAAGAGAGCATGGAAGAAGAAGCTGCGAGTGAAGAAGAAGAAGAAGAAGAACCAGAACAAGAGGAACAAGTAGAGCAAAGAGCTGCGAGATATAAAGCACCCATCATTGGAAGAAACTTTGAAGCCCTGACTCCGGAAGAAGGGAGATTGATTAAAGGGAGAATTGTGAGTAGAGCCGGTAAAGTTGGTAAGGATGGAAAAGGGAAATACAGAAATTGGTTCAACGTCAAAATTAATGGAGAGGAGGGGTATAGAAGTATGAATTTTGGTGCCCTACCACGATGGAGAATGTTGCCACCGGTGGAAGAGACTTTATTGACATGGGAAGGTACAGAAATAGAAGGAGCCAAGGAATGTGAAATGAAGCACTGGAGAGAAAGAGATGTTTATGATGAAGTAGAAGATAAAGGTCAGAAAACTGTATCAGTCAGATGGGTGATTACAGAGAAGGAGAAGGATGGTAAGTCCTACGTAAAGGCGAGATTGGTCGCAAGAGGCTTTGAGGAGGAGGAAAATATTCACACGGAATCACCCACATGTTCCAAGGAAGCTTTGAGGTTGGTGATTATGATTATTGAACATATGAAATGGAGATGTAGGAGTATGGATATTACTGCCGCCTATCTGCAAGGGAAACCAATGGAAAGAACGGTTTACCTTCAGCCACCACGGGAGTACAACAATGGCCATATTTGGAAGCTTAAGAAGACAGTATACGGACTTAAGGATGCCGCTAGAGAATGGTTTCTTTCTGTTAAGGAGACATTATTGAAAATAGGAGCCAAACAATGTCATGGAGACTCGGCGGTGTTCTACCGGAAGAAGAATGGAAAACTTGAAGGAGTAATATGCCTACACGTGGATGACTTCTTATGGGGAGGAAATGAAAACTTTGAGAAAGAGGTAATTGATCCTCTGCGGGAAAATTTCAGTTTTGGAAAAGAAGAAGAAGATATGTTCAAATTTTTGGGCATGAGAATATACCGTGATGACAGAGGACATATGACTATGGAGCAAGACGAGTACATAGCATCTGTACAAAAAATGGACATTACCAACAAGAAGGAAAATGTTGCGCTCAATGTTGAGGAAAGAAGGATGTATAGGAGTATTGTGGGCCAATTAAACTGGATAGCCAGACAATCGAGACCGGATGTTGCCTACGAAGTGAGTGAGAGAAGCTCCTATGGAAAAAATCCCATGACCGAGGACATAAGGAAGATAAATAAGGTAGTGGATAAAACAAAATCCCGAGAGGTACAAATCATATTTCCAAGGGTGGAAAAGATAACGACAAGTGAACTCGTTTGTTATTCAGATGCCTCTCTGGGTAATCTCAGAGATGGAGGATCGCAGGGAGGTTTTCTCATTTTCTGGAAGAATGAAGAGGGAGAGGTCTGTACGATTGCCTGGTGCTCCAGACGCTTACGAAGGGTAGCATGGTCCACTCTCACTGCAGAAACCCTAGCCTTAACTGAGGCTGTGGACATGGCCATTTTTATTAAAGATCTCATAAACGAATTGACTGGGGAAGATATTCCTATTCGATGTCACGTAGACAACAAATCACTGGAGAAGACATTGAAGAGTCTGAAACCAGTTGAAGGAAAAGGGCTCCGGACATATATTGGTAGTCTGAGAGAGAGATTAGAAAGAGGAGAAGTAAGTCAAGTAAAATGGATCGAAACGAGCCAACAACTTGCAAATTGTCTCACGAAGAAAGGAGTTAGCAGTAATGCCCTAGTGAGGGTAATAGAAGAAGGAAGACACCATGAACAATAGAAGAAAAAGAACGAAACCAAAAGAAAAAACGGAAAAGAAAATGGTATTAGTGTGGAGATTGACATTTGCTTGATGCAGACTCTCTATTTACAGAAGCAAGATGAATGAAGAAAGCAAATTGGCACCCAGGAAAAGGTGCCCAGAAGAAAGATGAAAACAATGCCCAGAGAGAATATGGGCTTTAAACACCCTCCATGTTGGAAGAAGTCTCATCAGTCCTTAATGTGTTCCGTTTTTTCTTTGACAGATAAATAATGTCCCTAGAGTGAGCTAGCCCTTGAGGTTGAAATATTATAAAAGTAATCTAATATAAAAGCATAATTATAAGAAGAATAACACATAGTGAGAGATTAAAAAAGTGAATGATAAAACTCGCATTGGACACGTAATGAAGTGATAGAATAGAAGTGATTTGGAATACCACAAAGGCAAAGGGAAAACCATTGTATAAAGGATCACCGGGGTACCCCTACGGTGAAGACCAACAAAGAGAAGAAAGAAGAGAAGAAGAAAGAGAACATCAGCATCCGACGCCTATTCAAGAGAAGGTAATTAAATCAGGACTTTCCTTTATCTATTTCTAATCGATCCAACATAAACAAGGAAAAATGCAAGCTTTCGATGACATCAGTGCACCTGCTCGGATATTCTATCTCTCATGGCGTATTGCGGCCCGATCCCGAACGCCTCCGGCCACTACAAGAACTTCAAACTCCTCGCAACAAGTCGTCTCTACAACGCGTAATCGGACTATTCGCATACTATGCTAAATGGATTCAGAACTATTCCCTCAAGATCAAACCTCTGCTCAACGTTTCATCATTCCCATTAACTCGCGAGGAAGTATCACCGATCCAAACACTCAAAGATGATATCTCGAAAGCTGTCGTCGGTTCAATCGATGAAGAACTGCCGTTCACTGTGGAGACGGACGCTTCCTCTTCAGCAATCGGAGCCACCCTCACCCAGAACGGCCGCCCGGTGGCGTTCTTTTCTCGCGCTCTGAATAACACAGAACGTCGCCATCACATCGTTGAAAAGGAGGCATACGCTGTAATCGAATCCATTCGCAAGTGGAAGCACTTCTTAGCTTATCGACACTTTACTGTCGTCACCGACCAGCGGAGCGTATCTTTCATGTTCGATGGAAAAGCTACTGGTCGTATTAAGAACGATAAGATTCTCCGTTGGCGTGTAGAACTAGCCGGCTACTCATTCGCAATAAAATACAGACCGAGCCGCAGACGCATTGTCGCGATCCTTTTGCGCTGCTACTCCAAGAATATCCCTCGCCCAGCTGCATGTTAATCTGATACACCCAGGAGTCCGCCGAATGACTCATTTTGTGAGAGCTAGGAACCTACCATTCTCAGTGGATGACATCAAACGAGTTACGTCGGAATGCCAAACATGCGCTAAATGTAAGCCACAGTACTATAAACCAGAAGTTAGTCACTTAATACGGGCCATGTCCCCGTTTGACCGACTTAACATCGACTTTAAAGGCCCGCTTCCGAGCGCAACTTCGCGACCTTACATCCTAACAGTAATCGACGAGTATTCACGCTTTCCTTTTGCCTTCCCGTGCCGTGATACGAACACGTCAACCGTTATCGCCAGTCTCACCGAGTTATTTTCTACCTTCGGAACTCCCTCTTACATCCACACAGATCGAGGGACATCGTTTATGTCTTCGGGACTAAAACTGTTCCTAACTAAACATGGTATCGCGACTAGTCGCACAACGCCGTATCACCCGAAAGGAAACGGGCAATGCGAACGTTACAATGGAATCATCATGAACACCATCAAACTAGCCATAGAAGATCGCGGGTTGCCGATGTCGCAATGGGAGTCCATCCTACCAGACGCGCTGCACTCGATTAGATCGCTGCTGTGTACGGCCACGAACGAAACTCCTCACGAGCGTCTATTCACGCACCCGCGGCGTACTTCTACCGGTTCTGCACTACCGACGTGGCTGTCTTCTCCGGGAACTGTACTCCTTCGCCAATTCATTCGCCGATCCAAGAACGACCCCCTCGTCGAGGAAGTTGAGTTAATTGAGGCAAACCCCAACTACGCGTTTATACGGCATCCGAATGGGAGAGAAGATACCGTATCCATCAGGGACCTGGCACCGGCGGGACGTAGCAATACGGATGACACGAATCACTATGAACCCCCCGTACCCAGTCCGCCAATCAATTCCACCCCGCTAACGGACGACTCAGAACCCGCTGAGATCCGCCGACACACGGTCCCAACAGCTCCCGTCGAAGTCGAGAGAGGCCCACCTGTGTCAGTAACCTTCGAGACGAGTCCCCCTCTGAGAAGAAGCACTCGAATCAGATACCCAGCTCAACGCCTAAACTTGTAGACTCTTCTTTCTTCCAAAATATCTTGAACTTGTCGTTTTGTTTCTTACCGTGCAATGTATCACGTATTATAAAAGAAGAGAGGAATGTAATGAGTCTTTACTAATTATTGTTTTCTGTGTAACAAGTCTTTACTAAATGCAAAAAACTTCACTTTTTTACGTGAAGGTCAAAATATGAGAATAAAAACCCACTCTAATAGACAGAGTTTATTTCCACGACAGTTTCGACGCCCACTGGCATCCTCCTCGGGTGGATACAGAAACACAAATGAAACAAAACAAGAGGGAAAAACAGTTCAGGGATCGACCGTTAAGAAATTCGCACCTAGGTTGGATTCCATTCTCTCGAGACAGGAGGGGCATTTTCATTAAGTACATTCGCACAAATTTTAAAACTATCTTCCTGTTCTAAACATACAGATTCTATTATTTTTACATAATTATTACATTTATAATTAAATTTATTACATTTAATATTGCATAATTATTAATTACAGAAATTATAAATTTATTATTACATTGGTTATTACATTGTTGTTTATTATACAGAAATTATAAACCGAAAAACGAATGAAAAAAGGCGATTAGGAAATAATCCAGAGACCATTGAGAAATTCGCACCTAGGTTAGATATCGTTCTCCCGAAACCAGAAGGGCATTTTATTACAGGGTCAGCTTATAACTACATTTCCACAAATTAAAAATATCTTCTTGTTCTATACATACAGATCCTAATGTTTGACATAATTACTGCATATATTTATTTCCACATTAATTACTTCCATTATTACATTTACTAAAAGCGAGTAAGGAAACATTCCAATCCAGAGACATTTAAGAAATTCACACTTAGGTTCGAACACGTTCCCACGACTCCGTAAGGGATTTATTGACCAAGAATCTCATTAAAGGGTCTAACTTATAAGTACCTTCGCACAAATTAAAATTATCTACTTTTTCTATACACACAGATTCTATTATTTTTCTTTTGACATAATTATTACATTTATAAAGTACCTTACTTGATTCCCAATCTATAGCATGATTCATTTGTGTTTCTGTATCCACCCGAGGAGGATGCCAGTGGGCGTCGAAACTGTCGTGGAAATAAACTCTGTCTATTAGAGTGGGTTTTTATTCTCATAAGTCTTTACTAATTATTGTTTTCTGTGTTTCAGATCTATGATATGTTTATGTTGAATAAAGCCTCAAATTGGCCTTTACTTTATCTCTAGCCCACTAACAAACGCGGCACCACAATATATAAAACATGAAACAAGTTTATTTTCCGTACTTACATTTTTTCTTCAATGTGACTTGTTGCATTTTTTCACCGATTTCTTTAAAATTGGTATCGCAATTTGTTAAATTTACTTTCATGCAAGCATTCAGACTCTCTTCTGTCAATCTTGATCGCAAATTGTTTTTAATACAGTTTAAGTGGGAGAAGGCCTGTTCGCACATATATGTCGATCCAAACACTGATATTAATTAAAGCCAGACTAAGGTTTTGCATTGTTTTATATGTGGCAGGAATTTCCTTCCAAGTTTGAAGAATGAGATTATCCTCACGCTCTTGTTTGTTCATGTCAGCCCACTTGTGCCGAGATGCCAGTTCCGCGCAGTGTCGAGCAAGGGCTTCTAATTCAGAATTTAATTTGTCGAATTTCTCAATCCACAAATTTGATTCCTTAAAATCTATAATTTCCATTTCTAACTCGCTCATTGAAATACCAGGAATCACAGTCAGATTTAGTTCCTCAACTGACACTTGATGTGGCCGAGTCATAAATTTAAACATGGCACCATGTTTACGAAAGTCAACAAAACGCGACTGGAATGCCGCCAGTAGTTCTGATACAAAACTAGCAAGTTTTAGCAAATCCATCGTCTCATTCGGATTTTTTTGTTGATACGAATTACGAAACATTCTTACTTTTTCAAAATGCAACAATCTGCCCGTCTCGATATTTTTTATGAAAATGGTTAATTTTGCTTCAAATGCAAAGACTGCCTGCTGTAGATTTAAAACTGTATGTCCTCGGCCTTGTCGCTTCCTGTTTAACTAACTTAAATAGCCAGTAGTGTCGACAAGATAGTAAAATGTATCATAAGTAACCAATCATAGTCAGAGAGCTCAGGATGTTGGACTTGTTTTTTAGAAATTCCTTGATCTCATTTATGCAATCCGTAAAACGCGATAAAACTTTGCCGCAGGAAAGCCAGCGAGCATTACTATGCATTCTAGACCGGGGTACTCAGAATTTACTTCTTCCAGCAAAGACTGAAACTGGCAGTGATGTAGGGCTCGTGCGAGAATAAAATTAACGATACAAACAACCAGATCCATAACAGCACTTAGTTCGGCTCCGCAAGATTGTGCGCAAAGTGCTTCCTGATACGCAACGCAGTGGAAAGACAAAATGGGTCGAATTAGCTTTTCTGCAAAAAGAGTAAGGAATCCCTTGTACCTGCCAACCATTGAAGGTGCACCGTCCATACACACCGACACAAGATTGTCGATCTTTATCTCCTTCTCATTCACAAAATTCATCACAGTTTCAAGGATGTCTTCTCTTGTTCGGTTTCTCATTTGTAATATCGTCAGCATTTCTTCAAGCACCTAGTTTCCACGCACATATCGTCCCATAATGCACAGCTGACTAACGTCACATATGTCCGTTGTCTCATCGAGAGCGAGCGAAAAATATGGAGCTGTACTCAAATGTTGCATTTGCTCTTTCTCTATATATTGAGTCATTTTCAATGCTCTGTCATGAACGGTTTTTGCCGATAATGGAAGATCTTTTATTTTTTGTAATATTTTGGTCTTGTTAGGAAAATCATCAAACATTTCTTCACCAATTTGTAGCAGGCACTTTTTTACATATTCTTCATCACTGAATGGCTTTCCTTCTCGAATAATGCTGAATGAGCCAGCAAAAATCGCTGAGGTTAGGCTCCCACTTGGTTTCGCCCATGTCTGAAGGACATTTATTTCAATATTCTTTTTTCGCTGTAGCTCCTCGCAAGCCTTTTTTCTTGCCTCACCTTCAGGGTATTTTGTGGCAAATGCGCCATGTTTGGTCGTAAAATCGCGTGGCACAAGTGGGCTGACACGAACAAACAAGAGCGTGAGGATAATCTCATTCTTCAAACTTGGAAAGAAATTCCTGCCACATATAAAACAATGCAAAACCTTAGTCTGGCTTTAATATCAGTGTTTGGATCGACATATATGTGCGAACAGGCCTTCTCCCACTTAAACTGCATTAAAAACAATTTGCGATCAAGATTAACAGAAGAGAGTCTGAATGCTTGCATGAAGGTAAATTTAACAAATTGCGATATCAATTTTAAAGAAATCAGTGAAAAAATGCAACAACATAAGTCACATTGAAGAAAAAATGTAAGTACGGAAAATAAACTTGTTTCATATATATATATATATATATATATATATATATATATATATATATATATATATATATATATATTTTTTTTTTTTTCAGGTTATATACAGTATATATGGCTCCTTCATGTTACTTTTCTCTAAATTTTAAGCAATATGGCTCTTTCATTTCAAAAGTTTGCCGACCCATGTTTTAAGGCAATGTAGACAATTATGTGCTCAGGGAAATACGTTGGTTAGAAAATTTCATATGTGTACATCAGATGTTAATTAAGTTGATTTTGTTCAAAACATTTTGTACTCCAATGTATACAGCTCATTTGTGGTGGAACTACAGGATGTATAATTTGAGGAAATTATATGTTAGGAGTTTGGTAAGGACTCCCAAGATTTGTAAATGGTGCTCCTTCTAGTGTCAGTATGCTGTTTGTAGTCAATAAGGTGCCTAACTGTGCCAGTGTCATTCGCAATTTTGTATTTAGATTTATCACTAGGCTTGGTGAGTCAGTCAATAAGATAATATAATCCATGGTTAGTGGACTGGTCTCCAATATATTTTATAAATCTCAAATCTGGAAGCATTGGCATAGGCAATTGTACGTATGTTCACTTTACACAGTGATTCACTGGCCTACTTAGTCAGTGCTCCAGACAACTATCTCTTAATCTTCTATGGACCTCTTGTATAATGTTTGTACCTGATGAGTCTGAAATAAAGTGTTTGTTTGTTAGGTGCAGTTACGACATTTTTCTGTTGCGTACGAATCCTTCGGGTCGTACAAAATTACTGTACGCCTACGAATCCGACAGATAAATCCGTCGGCCAACTTTTATTACATTCATGAATTACTATATGGAAAGGAAGCGAGAAAGTAAACTGAAAGAACTTAGTATAGAGTGGAAGAGTCGCTGTTGCAAAGGCAATACTTCTGAGAGTTCATCATTGCTACCACCACGAATTATTAAAGCGGAAAGAGGGTGGATCCAAAGAAAAAAGGGCAATCTATGATAGTATTTTGGACTTGGATGATTATAAGCAGTTAAAAAATAAACTAAATAGTTTGATTAGGAAGAACAGAAGGCTTAGTGAAATAAATCTAGCTGGAAATAGCAATAAAGATCCAAAGAAGTTCTTTAATTTTTATAAATATAATAGTAATAATAAAAAGCTAAGAAATGAGCTAAATAGTTTGATTAGGAAGAGCAAAAGGCATAGTGAAATAAATCTAGCTAGAAATAGCAATAAACATTCAAAGGAATTCTTTAGTTTTGACAAATATAATAATAAAAAGCATGATAGGATTGTCCTAATAGAACATGATAATAGGATGTTTGAAAAAGATCAGGATATTGGTATTTTTAATGATTATTTTAGCTCTTTTTTTACTGAAGAAAATTTAAAATTAAATTTAGTGAAGAAAATTTAAATTTAAGTAAACTCCGGTATTCTTAATCATATTCATATAAGGAAGGCTGATGTTAGGCAAGTGATTCATACATTGAAGTCAAATAAAGCTGCTTGACCTGATAACATATATGCTAGGATTCTCAGAGAAGGGGAGGAAAGCTTACCTGAAGCACTAACTATTTTGTTTGTTTCGTCTTTTAATTATGCAGAGGTACCAGATGAATGGAAAAAAGCAAGGTAATAATCTACTTAAGCTCCTGTTTTTCCGATTTTCATAAATTATACATCGGTAGCTTTGTTTCTTCATTAGGAGTGCGATTTAGACAGTCTCTAGTAAGGGAAATGCTTCAAAACAACCTAACCTAACCTAGCATTTTGAAGCACAGCTTGCCTTGCTATAATACCAACTGTTTTGAGACAACTATTCAGATCCTCTGGATCCAGAGATTCTAGCTTTAGTTTTAAATTGATAATTAATTAGTTTTAAATTGATACTTAATTAGTTTTGTAAAAATTGGTTATTGCCAATGTACAGGCAGTTTTTACATAGTGGAGCCACCTCGATGGGCTGAAGTGGCCCCTAGTGTGCCCACTATAAAAATTTCTTATGTTCTTATGACCCTCAGGGAAGGTTGCATGCCTTTCTCATTGCAGCAGCCCAGCTCACCCACCACACTAATTGTGGAAATGTACATATGGTTTTTGTTGGGTAAGGTTAGGTTAGGTTGTCTCAAAACAGTTGGCATTATAGCAAGGCGAGCTGTGCATGAAAATGCTAAGTTAGGTTAGGTTTTGAAGCATTTCCCTTACTAGAGACTCTAAATCACGGTAATTATGTATTTTATCCCACTCAGTCATTTTACACACCAAAATACATTTTTCTAGTAGTATTTGATGTGATTTGTTCAAATATGACCTCCATTTCCGTCGGAAATGAGATCCAACAAAGTTATAGTACTTTGAAGTTTGGCTCATTTTCAAGGGAAATGGAAGTCAAAATCTAAGCAAAACACACCAAATATTACTAGGAAAATGTATTTTGGTATTAATTAACCTAACCTAACCGTGGCTAAACGAGCCTAACCCTGGCTAAACGAGCTCTCGTCTGTATCCACCACCTAATCCATAATAAGGTAATACTCTAGGCTCGTTTAGCCAGGGTTAGGCTTGTTTAGCCAGGGTTAGGATCGTTTAGCCAGGGTTAGGCTTGTTTAGCCAGGGTTAGGCTCGTTTAGCCAGGGTTAGGCTCGTTTAGCCATGGTATGGTTAGGTTAGGTTAGGTTAGGTTAATTAATACCAAAATACATTTTTCTAGTAATATTTGATGTGTTTTGCTTAGATTTTGACTTCCATTTCCCTTGAAAATGAGCTAAACTTCAAAGTACTATAACTTTGTTGGATCTCATTTCCGACGGAAATGGAGGTCATATTTGAACAAATCACATCAAATACTACTAGAAAAATATATTTTGGTGTGTAAAATGACTGAGTGTGATAAAATACATAATAACCTAAATCACATTCCTAATGAAGAAACAAAGTTACTGATGTATAATTTATGAAAATTGGAGAGACAGGAGGTTAAGTAGATTATTACCATTGTTTGCATGATGTTGTTTTGTCAATGTGCCTGTTAAATGTTGCATCTTCAGATGATATAACCCCTAGATCCCTTACATGATCAGTTTGTACAATATCTTTTCCTGTGGGTCCAGTGTAGTTGAATTGTTCTTTTAGGCATTTATTTGGTCCATACTTAATTACCCTAATTCAAATTTGTCTTCATTGAAGGCCATATTGTTTGCATCTGCCCATGCATATATAGTTTGTAGCTATGTAGTCTTCTTTTTCTATAATTGGTCTTAGTATTCTGGTACTGGTACTACTGTATGGTACCTTGCAGCACTCCACTAATCACTTTTTTTTCTGTAGATCTTGCTCCATTTACAAATGTTATTTGTTTTTTATCAGAGAAAGGTATGGATCCATTTTTCTATTTTTCCATAAATTCTGAGTTCTTTTAGTTTATGGAATAATATTCTATGGTCAACCTTGTCAAAAGCTTTTGCAAAGTCTCTAGATAGATGATATCAACATTGTGATTTTCTCCCAAGTATTGTAGGATTGTGTTGCAATGGTCTATAAGTTCAGTAAGACAGATCTTTTTTGTCTGAAGCCATGTTGAAAGTCTTCTAAGAGATGTTCATTTTCTATAAAATTGACAATATCAAATATTTTGATAATATGGGAAGTCAAGGATATGGTTCTATACCGTAGTTCTTGGCAGGGCTGTGGAGTTGGCACATAAAAAACCGACTCTGACTCCTCAATTTTTTGTCTATCCGACTCCGAAGGTATATTAATTCTAAATCTGCTATGATGATAATTACACAAGAGGCATTTCATCACCACCACGTGAAGCATCATCATCTGTGGTCATTGTTATGGTAACTTTGTCTGTAGTAAAGAATCTTGTAAGTGGTGCTTGTCATTCAGTAGATTTCTGATCTTTTTAACTTTGAAGTAGTTGGAAGGTTTTTATTACTATCTTTCTCAATGACAACTTCTAAAATTTTGGGATGGAAACACTGCAAATGTCTTTTCAAATTTGATGCTCTGGTTGGTGCATTTTTATCAGAGCCAGTAAAACCACTGATTTTTGCTTCACATAATTTTTCATCATCATCATCTATCATACACTGACACACACAATGTTTCCCATCTGTGGTTATTGTAAAATATTAAAAAACTGCAGACTTTGTTGGAAGTGTCTTTGCCATTGTGAAAGGGGTTTTAGACTTGAAAGTTAAAAACTTATGAAATTTAGAAAGAACTCGAAATTAAATAAGCATTAAAAATAAAAAATATTATCTGAAAAGAAAAAATGAATTAATGGCATTAGTGTCTGAAATGGAAAACATTGTGTTTATTATTTAAGTGGTTTAACCACCATAGCTACCAGTGATATCACACACAAAAACATATTTTATTAAAATTTATATTGAGGTCGGAGTCGGTACATTTTTACCGACTCTGACTCCGACTCCAGCACCACCAAAATTGACTCCGACTCCACGACTCCGACTCCACAGCCCTGGTTCTTGGCTTCCTTTTTGCCTCCTTTGTAGATTGGGTAATATTTGCTTGTTTCATGATTGGTGATATTCTACTGGTGTTAGTGGATCTCCATAGGATTTTCAAAGGCAGAGATAAAGTATATTTGCATTCCTTAAGAATCTTGGTTGCAATTCCATCTGGACCAGGGGCTGAACTCCCTGGTAGCTCTGCCATTGCCTGTTGTATATCTTTAGTGGCTATTTGTATATCTTCCAATAATGGTCTGTCTTGGTCATTTTCTTCTCTATTAAAAAAATGCTGTAGTTTTTATTTTCTTAGCTACTACAGGGATACTCCAGCTTAAAGTATATTGAGATTGTAGAATGTTTGCCATTTCCTGTGGATTAGATGTAAGAGTTAGTCCATCTTTAGCAAGCAATAGGCCAATGCTTGTTTTGATAACTGCTTTGTGCTTAGCATAGCTAAAGAAGAATTTGCTATTTTCTTTTATAGTGCCAATAGCTTTGTGTTCATTATCAGTATTCTCTCTTATGGTTGACTTATTTATTTTAAGTTGTAACATCAGTATCTGTTTCCGGATGTTACTACATCTTGTATCACTTAATTGCTTTGTCATTTGTTTGTATCATATTTGAATGAGACTGATCTAATAAAACAATACAATTGATTTTACACTCGCTCATTGGTGGTCTGTTTTAAGAAATTTTTTTTAGTGCTGTGCCCTTTTTATTTTAGGGTGTGCCCTTTTTTCTTTGAACCCCCATTACTGAAATG